>JABUQX010038240.1:0-33927 GCA_015478945.1 Trachelipus rathkii
ATATAATTTTCTATATATATAAAATATATATTAATACTATTTAATATATTAATATATATATATATATATAAATATATTTATATAATATATATATATATTATTAAATATTATATATATAATATATATCAATATATATATATTATATATATAATATATATAAATTATAAATATAATATATATATATATAAATATATATTAAAGTATATTATAATATAATATGTATATATTATATATAATTAAATATAATTATATTATATATATATATATATTATATATTATTATATATCTATATATTAATATATATGATATTAATCAATATATATTATATATATATTATAATATTATATATATATATATATTACTAATATATATATATTATAATATATATATACATATATATATATATATAATTAATATTAATATATAATTATATAAATATAATATATATATATATATATATATATATGTATATATATAATATTATTTAAATATAAATTATATATTATTATTATATTATATATAGTATATATTTAACTTATATATATATAAAACTTAATAATATATAAATAATATAACATATAATATATTAATTATATATTAATAATATATAATATATATATAATATTTATAATATAATAATTTATTATATATATGATAATAGTATATAATAATATATATATTAGTATAATATATATATATATATATATTAAATATTATAACTATATATAAATATATAATATATATATAATATATATTATATATATCTATATATTAATATTAAAAATATATATATATAATTATATAATATATTATATATTAAATATATATATAATATATATATATATTATCATACTATATTATATACTATATTATATATATAATTGATAGTTATATCCCCCTCTTAGTACTCTATTACTGGAAGTTATCACTCAGGTATTATACCCCTAAACCTCACCATTGGTAGCCTTCTTAAGGAGTGATATGTAGTCGAGAACTAACCATAGTACATTTTATACTACTACTTCACTTAAAAGCCATTGTATATGCACAGAGACTCACTATGCAGCAATATCAATGTTAATATGCGCTTCGCGCATTTAAAAACATACTTCTATACTTCTGATTAGCTAGATAATCATCCCACCCATCAAAGATATGAACAAAGGATTTAGTGGGAATTATTAATAAGTGACTTCTCCATGTCACTGAACCGAACTGGAACTCGAACCGTAGCTATAGAGTAAGGAAGTGTGTTGTAGACTTAACCAGTAATGTTCAGTCTGAATGCCTTTAATAAATATAAACAATAAATATGTTATTTATATATATATAAATCAATTTTTAAAAGCTTTTAGAAAAATTTTGGAAATAAGTATAAGAGAGCGATATTCTTTAACTAGTTTAGAAAAAGCGCATCTTGATTTTGCATTTTATATATATTATATTACAATTTAATATATTATATATATAATATATCATATATATATATATTTATATTAATATATATATATAATATTATATATAATATATTATATATATATTATATAATATATAATATATTATAATATATATTAATATATAATATTATATATTAATATATATATATATATTATAATATAAATATATAATAATATATCAAGAAAATCTGATATATAAAATATATATTAAAATTTATTTAAGTATATATATATATAATATATATATATCATATATTATATAATATAATTACTATAATATAATAGAAATACTATATATTTTAATATAATATAAATATAATTAATATTAATATATATAAATATATATCATATAATTATTAATATATATATATTAAAGTATACTAATATATATATATATATATATAATCTATACATAACATAGTCAGTTATACATAAATTATATTATGAAACTCAGATAATAACATAAAGTACATACATACATACATTAAATCATATGCTACTGCGATAACAATAACTTTAGAGCTAGAACTCATAAATTTAATCTTAATTTTTATTTATAATTATTATTAATGAAAATAAATTTTTAAAACTTTATTCGCACATAATGTAAAATACTTAAAATTAGTCAACATAAATGCAAATAACAAAAGGCAAGTAATCCATCTTCTAACTCCTTAGCAAGACGTAGCAGAAAAGATAGACTGACACTGACAGATACGCACGACAAGACAGCACGCAGCACACACACGCACAGAACAACCGAGCCCAGTACAGGTACAAGACAGACACTAACTATAGCACACAGCACACAGACGACAGACAGACAGACAAGACAGACAGCATAGACAGACAGACAGACAGAACAGACAGACAGACAGACAGACAACAGAACGCAGACTAGACAAGACAGACATGACAGACAGACAGAACAGATCAGACAGACAGATCAGACAGATCAGCAGCTCACTCCCATATATCTCCACAAAATACTACCTATCACCGAGACGCCACTTACTAGCACATTTAATAACACACCCCCATGAAAACCTTACATAACCAAACTCTCCTAAACTTCATATTTTATGAACAAAGTGATACACAGACAATTTATCTACCACGCCTTACTAGGGAGACAACTATAACAAATACTAACATCAACCCTAGTCGAAAGAAGCTAACACAAATTATTCCACATCCCTTCTCATAACTTTAACATAAATACATTTGGCACACACTACACCATAAATAACATTTACTCTTACAGAGAGAGAAACACACTAGACGCCATGGAATTACAAATACTCCACTCATACATAACCTTAGTATGACACAAACCTAAAACTACTTGAAACATTATATACCTCCGAACTCAAATACACACTATATAATAGAACACACAAAGAACTATATATCACAAAGTCAATAGGTAAATACCTTTCATTATCTAAAAAAACCAAATCGTTAAACTTTTTACAAAATATATTTTGTATCACCTATCTAAAATATTTACTTAAAAATAATGAAAGAACAGTGAATGAAGTAGCAAAGAATTAATTTGTCATATACATTACATAAATTGATTGGCCATAACATAAAGAGATAATGAAAAAATACGCTCACCAACTTGTAATCTCGATATAGGCCTCACCTATATATGATCCCTATTACCATACTCCACCCTGCTCTAAAACTAGCAACTCACCTCCTTGACTACTAATTAATAACTATACAGCGAGGCCTAAATACTACTATTAAAACCTTAACCTAAACCATATTCCATATACCTACTATAATGTAAACAACCTAAATACCTATTATAACTACTATCATAACCCTTAACCTAACAACTAAATAGCGTACACTAATACTAATAGCCTAAATAACACCCTATTACCTAAATATATATATATATCTATTACCTTGCTAACTATACTAAGTAGACCTCCAACCTATACCCCTGATAAGTACTTATCAATCAGACTGATACGATATCTTTGGAGATTGACGATATCAGCTTATAATATTAGGTAACATAGAGTTATACTGATGCCTAACATGATAAGTAGTCATATAAAGGAAACTACTATAGAACTGTATGGATAATTACCTTAAACTTTTTTTATACTCATCGTGCTACAATCACATCACACACAACTAACACTACACACACTCATACATACACTACTACACTCACATCACTTAACAACAACACTTAAAAAATTTAATAACAAAATATAACTTATTACTTATATAAATCAATATTTGGGTGTGCAAATAAGACACACTAACATCAATACCAACGCTCACATATATATATAATATATACACATACTTACACTCAACACACATCACTAAAAGACACGTTATATACACAACATTCTACTATAATCACTAATTATAAATACTACATCATTTAATGCCAATGAATAATATAGCACGTAATCATTTTAGATGCTTACGTGTCCATTTTAATCACATCACACACACCTACACACACACACTATTACACCTTATTTAATATATACTACTAATCATTCACTATATGACACTTATATATAACATACTCACCATATTATAGACACTCCACTTAATATTTTAGCTACTATATTAACTATACTATTGTAATATAATATATAACAACATATCGTAACCAACCCTATTGAGTCATTCCTGGGTTAAATTATTTAAGCCCAATCCTAATTTTAGGCACTAAACATTTTTATTAAAAACATACAACTGTTCTTTTCCCCTAAGCAGTAATCAGTAAATCAATAGAGGTTGTTTTACTGCTTTAACTTAGCTATTTGTTGAGTGTTTACTTTTGTATGTGTATACAGGTATTTAACTGGTATTTTTTTAAGTGAAGAATATAGCCCTAATATATACTATTGATTTAACTCATGTTTTTTAATACTTATGTGCTTATATAAGCTTATTATATGTTATTAATACTGCTTATTAAACTCACACTAATTTATATAACCATTACATTTAACCTTAAAGCGTAAATCTAGTAAATATCAATAGAGAGTGTTATTTACTAACTAACAACGATGGTGGCTTAGTCACTAAGAGTTTTAGTATGAGTTTTTAAACTTTGCGTATTTATTCTAAGAGCATATTAATCTTGCACAAGTGTGTGTGTCTTAGATAGTTATAATTATAATTTAAAAAAGTACTTTTTAATTGTATTTGATGTTACGTGATCCAATATTTAATTCGTATTGTTAACGAATGTATTATCCGATATAGGAAAAAAAATTCGCTTTAATGGCAACTATATAGTTTTAAATATAAATACTAAAATCAAATACTATTAAAGCTCATAAGATAAAATTCAAGTTAAAATATCAAATTATGAGAGGTGTTAATACCTTAAAAACCATATAGGGTAGGATTATAAGTTTAATGTAACTTATATGGTTTACTGTTTATTAATCTCTATGTATACTTTATACTTCTAAATGTTTATAACTGGCTCATTATAAACCTCTATAATGTTTTATTATAACATTAATAGCTTAAATCATCCAATATAAATTGATTTTATATCACTCATTATACTATATATGATTTTACCTCACCTATATACTCTATATAACTTGGTCTCATATTTAATAAAGAACTTACAATAATGTAGTTAACACTCTCTATTTCATTATAATAGATTTTCTCCATTGTAATAGATGTTGTACTAAACTAACTGAGTAACTCCCTATTGCTAAAAATAATAGTGGGTGTGTGAGTGTAGACTTCAGTTTGTACCGTTTTTTTCGTTATATTATTACACATTGTATTGTTTAATGCAAATTTTGCAAATTTATGAGATCATTCGGTGTTTAACGCCCTTTTCTTTGTGCTACCTTCTCTGCTTTACTCACTCTCTTCCATATATCTTGCTCCTTTCTCTACACCTTCGCTTCTTTCTTAAATCCAGCTCTTTCTCTGGCTTCATCAATCCCTGTTTCACTCTTCTGCTTTTCACTACTCATCCTCTGCGCTTTAACTCAATATTTTTCTATCTTCTCTTACACATTCATGTTTTTATTAAATGTTTAACTCCTCCTCTTTTGCAGTCTCCTTTTCTCTGTCTATTACTTAATTATCTTAATTATCTTAATCTTTACTTAATTTACTTAATCATGGCTTTTAAAAGGGTCTCAGCTCTGAACTCCGCAGCCTCATACCTCCTCCTTTATAGATGGTATGCGATTAGACCATTAATAGAGTTATTATACTTCCGAGAGTACACAGAGTTAATAGATTGTATTTAAAATCTTAATGTAATTTAAACATTAGGAATCACGAACCCTCCAACTCTTATTCTGACATCTCACAGCGACTCACAAACCACGATAGCAAATGCTCAAGTAAAATTTAACCAAAACACCACATTAGACTCATTCTAAATATTCTTAAAAAAATTATCACCACTATGATACTTCTTCAGAGTAAAAAACATACTTAAAAGGGTTATAAACAGCTTTGCTAGTCTCGATTCCTGTAAATGAACTCACTAAGCAACTTAACTATACCCCAAATCCGTTAATAGACCACCTTCTTTAAGTCTACTACACACTGGTGTAAATGAACAAAGAAGGTCCTATCCCAAGGTTATACTTAGGCATAAATAATGACCACAACACTCTTAATCTAACTTATTTCTCATTTTTTCTTAGCTTAAAAGATTTCAAAGTTAATTGGATAATACAGTAAATCACTATTACAAAAACAATACGAGTTCAATAATGAACACTTACATTTCCGAAAACGCCATTAGCTCGAGTAAGGAACAATATCTATATCTTCGACCACTATTACGAACAACATACTCACCATCTTCTCGATACTCACTACTTCATTAATTTTTTTCTCGATTTAATTACAACCATATTCTACTTCACATACCACTAGAAAACTTCCTTTAATACTTACGAGCTCGTTTCACACCCACCACTTTTAAACTCAAAGTTTTTTACTCTCACACGTTATAACCCAATCCTACTAATTCACAATATAATATATCCATAACATATATCAATAGATTTACTTTAACTACCTCTCACGAACATATATATATATATATATATATGATATATTATACTCACATAGATTAACTACACAACATATATATATATATATATATAATTTATATATATATATCTATATATATATATATCATATATATATATAATATATATACTATATATATATACCTAACATACTCAAGTAGTAGTACTATATATATATATATATATAATATATATATATATTATATATATATGTATATATATATATATATTATATATATACATATTAATTATATATACCTACATATATATATACTATATATATTAATACATACACTCACGAAACAAACTATATATAATATATACATATATATATATATTATATATACATATATATATATATAATATAGTAATATTATATATATATATATATATATATAATATATATAATATATAAAATATGTATAGATATATATATACTATATATATATAATAGATATATAAATATATATATATTATATATATATATATCTATACATATCTATATATACAACATACCCTCATAAACTAACCTAATATATACATAACCTATGCTCTAATAATAAATATATATAATATAATACCTTACTAAATAATAATTTAAACAATAATAAATATACATATATAATATATAATATATATAACGGTTAATTATAATTATTATTAAAAATATTAACTTATATATATTATATAATAGTATTTTAAGTATTATATATAAAATCGTACATATGTATACAATATATTTTTATAATATTATTACTCATATAAAATATATATATAGTATACTATATCAAATCAATAATAAATCATTAAAAATAAGCAGATACGAATTCAAAAGTTTCTTAAAACTTCTATAATATAATATAAATATCATAAGTATCTATATATATCTATACTATATTTAAATATATATTTATCTAATAAATATGATAATAATTATTATTATATATTAATAATATATATGTTAATTATATATATATATATATATATATAACTTATATGTATTGTATTTAATATAAAAATTTTATAACTATATATCTATATATATATAGTATATTTATTTAATATATATATAACTTTATATTTACTCGATTTCATTTTATTCGACGCAGGACATTGTCTTCAGGTATACACTCTGAAAGTATGGGCACTTCAAAGGAAATAAATGCAACTGTGAAAGCTTTTGAGCTTTTAAGCCTTTTAATAAATCGAGAGACTTTTAATATCTTTAAAAAATTTTAGTCTATTAATATTATTAAAAATCAATGTAAAGATTAATATACGATCAGAATATAATTAGATCTGGAATTCTAAGGGCTGCTCTGCGTCGGAAGTTGACATCTTCTTTACCTCCGCAACTATACTATATTAAAGCAAAACCAAAATTCTCCCCAAAAACCAAATGAGTTATAAACACACCTACTATTTATACAAAATATAAATAAAATAATAATGTTATATTATATATTATTATATATTTTTCCCCCTCAATTATTTTATTTTAAAAATATTTAAATTTTAAAATTAAATATAAACTATTATATAAAATATATAACTTACTTTTATACAATTTATTTATCTTATATTTGGGCCTTATTATATATATTTATACTTTATTGACAGGTATAATTTCATAATATATTAATTATTATATTTATTAATTATAAATCATTAATTCCCAATTTATAATAAAATATTTAACATTATCTCAATAATAATGACTAACTCACTGGTTAGAAAATAATTAATAAGTTAGCCCACTCTAAAGCATCAAAAACTAAAACAATTTATATTTAATTTGAATTTAGAAATAACTTTTTATATCCTAATAAAATAAATAATATATATTTTATATAATCAGTGGGGGGAAGAATAAAATCAAAAATGAAAAATTTATAAATATATATTATTATATAAATTATAATATTAATTTTATATATAATACTAAAGATTATAATATTTTTATTGAGTTATTCATAATATAAATTTAATCTATTATTATATATCTTATTGTAAAAACTTAATAATAATTATAATTATATTATTAATACTTTATCTAAATTAATACACTATATTATATTAATATTATCTTTATCTTAATATATAATTATCATTATTATATTATTAATTTAAATCTAACTCATTTAAATTTACTAAGAATTTAATTATATAATAGTTAATATATTATTAAATAGGATCTACTCAATAGAAAAAACATTATGAATAAATTTTATAATATTTACTATTCTTTCCTTTATAATCCATCTTATATAACTCATATATAACTTTATATTATATATATATATTATATAACAATACTAAATAATATTTAATAATATCTTAAAGTATAATATAATTATTAATTTAAAAGAGTTATGATAGAACTAAAAAAGATAAACTCAATCCTAAAAAAATAGTAAAGTTTTATTATTTATTGGGGTAGTTGTATATATAGTAAATAGAGAAAGTGATTTTTATGAGGGGAACTACACCGTGGTATAATTATAAATACTACTCCTACTACCTATTAGGTATTGGGATGATGGAAATACACAAAAGGTAAGGTGACTTATTTTTATATATCAACTCAGCCACCCGATACACTATATAAGTATTTTTGTTTATACTAAAATAAATATATAAATTAAATACCAATTATATATATATTACACTATATATAAGTATATTATAAATATATATATATAAAAATAATATAACCTACATAATATAATATATAAACAATTAAGTTATATCATACTACCCTAGTAATGCAGTTGGATCTACTATAATAAATTATAAGTAGCATCAAATCCCGCATACTATACTGCTTATAACATAATACTCACTGATAGTAGACTAAAAAAATTAATAAAATATAATACTAAATACTCCTAGAATCCTAAATATAAGTTATTTATATTAAAAATATATAATATAAAATACTATATAATAATATAGTATTATTCTAATTTAAAGCATGTTTTAAAATTTTTATCCCCGTATCTCCACTATAATTATTTTAACTACTATAAAAATCAGTATACTAATAAGAGTATATTATACACTGTCGAGGTGTATATAACAAAATATGCTGACTATAAGTGATAACAAAATAGATAATATACTAAATAACTACCAAATAATAATATATATACTAATAAACAAATCATATAATATATATATATTATAATAAAGTATAATTAATAAATTAAAAATGAATATATATATATATTTCTACATATTATAATACTCGTACTACTCATTCAAAACACTTCAACTGTTTCCAGAAAGGGTCTATATGACCACACTTCCTGTCCGCGGGGCCAGCGAGCATATCCTTGACCCCTATCTCCCTCTATCCTACCCAGCGACCTCCCTCTCCCCTCATCCTTCTGAGTCAATACTAGAGCATTCGCATTTCTTAATGGAGTCCTTCTATGACCAGAGCTCCTATACACATCAATTTTCCTAGTATTTCCTTATTGCTTTTGTTTTCTGTCGGTTCTACTGTCCCATCTCTCTTCACCATCTTTTCTTCGCTTTTAGCTTCCTTCCAGAGAATATTCCCTAACACCAAACCTCCCTTTTTGTACGGGGGCGAATTTAGCCCTAATTATTTCTTCGAGGCATGCAAAATCACACATTAATATTTATTTAATAAGTCGAACATCTCACCCCTGTCCCATCTCCTCTCTTACCTGTATTTAATCGTATCTTCTATTCTGCTTGCGCTTGCGACGTGCCTTCATCCCACTAACCTTGCTCTCACTACCAGTATCGTTAATCAATCAAGGCCTCACACCAGACTGTAATTCCTACAACATATCAAATCTTTCTATTTTGGACGCCCCTACCCAATCTCCTCAACTACTGATTAGCAATTGTACTTCATATCTCTGCCCCATTAATTCATTTTAAAATCAGTGTAATCTCGTAATATCACCCTTTTTCACTAACCCCTTTATGTCTCAATATAATTGAGTTGATTTCTAGGATACTTATATACAGTAATGGGAGTGAGCCCGGCTTGCTCTTTACAGCGTGCGGCCTTCCGATTTTACTGTGAGAGTCTATCCTCACCTCTCTTGCTACTTCAATCATGTACCCCATTAATACCTCAAACTGTACTCTATATCACACATATTTCTCCATCCACCCATAGGTTACATTTATACACTTATCTATTGAGTCATTTATTACTCACGCTCCTTCCATTCATTCCCAATCCTCTCTCATCTCTCCTGCGATATAATGCGGGGCGTTCATACTGTTACTGTTAATTGTAGAGTCAATGACACACAAACAAGATCTATCCGTTACTTTCCTACCCGTGGATCATACGGAACGAGATATCATGAGTATTCTATAAGTCTGTATTGCTTATAATCTCAGACAAAATCCCCACTATAGTTTACCTACAACACCAATCGTGCACCATAAGCTGGACTCGGTAAGAATGCCCGTAAATGTAAAATTTGGGCCCGGGCTCACCAAAAGGACACAATAGTTTTCCCTTACTTGGAATCTGGTCGGGTATCCTTACATCGCACTATCCCTATATCGCCACCTCCGTTGTTGATTGTGACAAACACTCTCTCTAGACCCAATTCCCTCCTAGCTTCTTACACAAATCACACTCCGCGCGAGTTTATGTCTAGATTGATAATAATAACACTCTCAAACCATATCTAGCGAATATCTCCTATTATTCCTACTCTCCCTTCATAATCTTATGCGCTATACTATATGATACCAGGATATACTTCACAAAGCAAAGTTAGACTGAACAACACAGTGAAAGTGCGTCCTATTTCTCTCTTCTTGTTTCATCCACTAAAGGTTAAATTTTCATTCATTGAGCATCAACCACCATTCCTTCAAAATCCTTCTTATTCTGTTTATCTTTAATTTGCCAATATAGTGTTCATCCTATTGCAGAAATGTTTGGTTTATCCGAGTTGTTTTCCCTGCTTAAACGTTGTGTTCTCTCAGGACCAACTGCCACACTGAGTTTACTTCTCATCAGGTCTTTATTGCTACTCTAAATTATTCACAGATCCTACTACGCTAGTATGTTAGAACTACTTTAGCTAATCAAAAAGCTTGTTCGGGGGTGCGAGTATATGCATATTAGTAAGAAGGCCTATAATTATTGGGTTCAATTTATTATAATTATCCCGATACCTTTCCAATTAACGTAATTCTCAAAGGTCAAGCCATTCAAGAATGACCTTCGTCTGTACTGTGCTTCACTTGGTGACGTGAAATATCTAACATTAATCTCAGAGTATTGGTTCTTAAAAATAATCACACAAGCCTAAGAATACGATATCTATAAATTCACACCCAGTCTTGGCTCCAGACCTATTAATGATTCTTCCTGCTCAGTCTTCTTAAAGCCCCTGTCAATTAATTCCTACTCTCCGTATGTTTTTTGCCGAAGTGGTCCAGCAAAAGAGGGAAATTCCCGGCTGGGACCTAAGTAACCGTCTTTGTAAATCACCACAGCTCTCAACAATCCTGTATCTCCCTTATATCTCTTAAGTGTTTTTGTTAATTAATAATTATCTTTTTTCCCCTCAACCTCGTGGCTGGTACGCTCAACAAATGGGGCAAGGTCAAAAAAGCGTAACAAAAGTTCTTCCCTTCTGCGTCTCCCCAACGAAGCGCTATTGAACCAAGTCTCGCGAGAGCAACTGCTCTTTCTCATTTTCATTTATAATCCTCCTCCTTCTTTTCTATTAAGTTCTTTACCATGGGTATGAAGCCCGCTGCGACAAACGCCCCCATCTCTTCTCCGGCGAATTGTTCTTACTGTTCTCTCATCTCGCTCGTCCTCACTCAAGAAGCCACCCATCAAATAGCTTCCTCTAAAAGTGAAATCTCCCCCGTCGCGGGCCTACCTCAAAAGTCTCACTCCATACGACCTGACTTCCACTTTCTCCCCTTCTCCAGGCGCCCACTTAACTCCTGACGTATCACACCACCCTACCCATCATCTCTTCCACCCGTTACTTTCTCAGATTTCCCCATTCTCCGCCCATCTTTCCACCTGTTCTTTCCAGATTTTAGCAAATTTCTCCTGAAAGCTTGAGTTTCCATCCAACTCTCTGTTTCATGTCCGTTGCTTCATTCCCCCCCAAAAACTTTCTCCTTTATTAGCCGCCTGCATTCTCACCGCAAAATTTCCCTTTGTGTGGACTGCCTGCATACTACCCAAATTTTTATGGGAGCTAAGGAGAAGTTCTTTCTTCTCTTTCTCTGTGGCTCTCATCATTCTTTTCATCCACTTTTTCTGCCTCTCTCCGGGTCTTAGCTCTGCCCTCGCTTTGCGTGTCTTGCTCACTCTACTTTTCCCTCTCTGCACTCATTACTCTGTGCTCTTCTATCCAGTCAACCGTGAGCTCCGTATTGTCTGATGCAACGGTTCTGGTTTTTCCAACGCCACAGCTTCTCATCAAAATGACAAGAATGGTTTTTTCCCTCCTTTCACCTTAACCCCCCGTTCGCCTGTCGCTATCCCTCTATCAGGCCACCACACTCGTGATGGACATAATTTTTCTCTAACTACGATTCCTCCTTACCAAGTGCGATCCCTCATAGCCCCAGGACGCTCCCTCTGCCCCCCGCCCTTCTATGCAGCGCGGACTGGGAATAACTTGTAATTCTCCCCCTGCTGCTGCGCGCATACTAAACCTTTTAATATGTTTTCTAGGGTGCCGTACCTGCCGGTGCTGTCATCGCTTGTCGTTAGAGTAGTCAGTTGGATTACTGCCGAGCGCCGTGTGCACACAACCTGCGGGTGCGGGGTTGCGTGCCCTTTTTTGGCGCGAGCGTTAGGAGCGCTTAATCAATTTGCCACGTATTTAAGTCCTGGTGGATACTACTATTGATCTCTCGGTGTCAATTTAATTTTTATCTAGAGCCCACTACACTTTGCTATCTGTGTACTATTATTTCCTACAACTGTATGCTCCATAGGTATCTCATATACTCCTGTATTACCAACGCAATACTGCTCACACTCTCCATCACACATACCTTGGTGGCAGCGCTACACCACACACACTCACTCGCTCACTCACTCTCGCGCTCTACAAAAAGCTAGAGTGAAATTACACACTCATCCTCTCTCACCACTCACACACTTCACACACACGCACCACACAACGTCTAACTTCTTCAAAAGCAACCCGCAACACTCTCTCTCGCACTCTCTCCCTCTCGCACTCTCCCCCTCCCGCACACCACAATCAACAAATCTAATGCGAAACACCACTCCTGTTCATTTTTACCAATGCATTAAAGAGTCGATCCCCTCCCGAAATCTAAACAACACCAGCATGTATTCAGTTGTGAGGAATACTGAGTTTGGTCAATAAAACTCAACACACACTACACCCCTCTTCACTCTGCACTCAGGCACTTAAATTTATCCCGTCTAACTAAAAAGCCTCCGCTTCTCCATACCCAATCCCTCTCCGGCCCCTCTAAACTTTTTACGCCTAGCACTCTCACTCCACCCACTCTCACGACTCACACTCCCTCACACTCTCATATCTCACTCGCGCTTTTCGCACTCCGCGCCGGGTCTATATAAATGGTCATTTATTCTAAATTCCTACACGCACTAAAGTAGTTATTCACACATCTATTCACAAGAGCACGCACGCACGCGCTCACCCAACCCGTTTCCGTACGCTCTGAACAGAGTGCGTTGTTGTGTCTCCTCCATGTACCATGACATATAATATCAACGACACCCGCAACACTCTCTCGCAACTATTTCTCACCTACTCCACTCGCTCGTCTATTTTTTAACTAAAACTTAGACGATCTCCACCCTCGTCTAGCAAGAAGAACTTATCTCTTGCTCTATCTAATACATACTCCAACTCACCTCTCTCGCCTCCGGCGGCCATCGGTGATGCGTAGGAGTGGGGTGCTAGGGGCCGCTCCTCTCGCTCTCTCGCTCTCTCTCGCTCTCTCGCGCTCCGCTCTCTCTCTCTTCTCAAACATTCTTCACTATAAATTTGAGATTAAACAAATTTAATTCTCTTTCGACGACCTCTCCTCACACCACACTGTCTACCATACGTACTCCTCACACTCACTCACTCTCGCTCTCACACCGGCTCACCCGCCGCTTTATTCAAGAGTTTAAGAATACCTCTCGGAAATAATTTTAGTCTATTATCTGATGAGACATTACTCGCTCGTCGTCTCACTCTACACACATCACACATGTGTTTTTTCTAGCGACTCTAGCTACGTTATACTGCCGACATAAAAGAATGAGAGCGTCGCGATAGGTGGTTCGCTGCTCGAGAGACTCGAGCTCGGCTCTCCGTACTCTCTCTCGCGCGCATCGTCACTAGTTAAATCTGGTGGTGTGGTAGAGGTAAATGTGTGTGCTCGACTTACACGCTCAAACTGCTGTGAGCTGTAAGTAAATCTGTGTGCGAGCTGTAAGTGACAATCGTAAGTGTCTATGCGATAATGTAAGTGTGACTCGTGCACGCTCTCGCTCTCAAGTATCATAGTGCATGTTCTGTATACAGTGTAATCGTCGTCGCTGTCGTGACCGGGCCACTCGCGCCACGTCAGTCTCCCTCAGTGCATGTGTTACAACGTGTCATAGCTGAACTGCTGTGTATACAGTGTACAGTGTGTGTGTGTGTGCTGGTGTGTGCTCGCTGCTGCCTGCGGACTAATCACTAAACAATAACGGTATTGATATAAGTTAAATAAACATTAAGGGTTATACGCTCCTCCCAACACATAAAAATAATGAGAGAATAAAATGCTCACTCGAATAAATCGCATAGACACTCTCTAAAAGATAACTAATAAATATACCATAAAGTATCACATAAACAAAAACATAATCGTTTAATATATCCCTACCCCTCGCTTGCCCGTCCGCGACCCGCACGCCGCTTACTCCACTTTACTCCCGCGCCCCTCCTGCGTGCGCGCGCGCGGCGCGCTCGCCGTCGTCGCACAGGGAGCCCCCCTCTCCCTTCTTCTCTTTCCTCGCGCGCTGAATAGAACTCATGGTTAAGGATTACTCGTGCAGTTACACGCCCTCACCACTCATCACCATACCAGCAGTAACCATGCCACTCAGACCAAGTAAGACAACATGAGTTCACCCGCAGTAACGCAGTCAACCCACCTCCTCCATCCGCCCTACGGGTGGCCGTATACCTCTCACGCGCTCTCTCTCTCCTCCCCCTCAACCCTGCTCTCAGCTCTCTCGCCCAAAAAAAAGCAGTAAAATACGGGTAAGAGACCCCAGCCCACCTAATTCCCCTCTTGATGTTAGGTAACCATCTCTATTGATTACTGATTTACTGGGCTTTAAGGTATGTAAATGTTCTATCAAGATATGTGAGTTAAAGGCAGCTAATATCATATAAGTTCAAGCAGTAAATCGTGAAATGAGATTAAAAACAGCAGATAACAACCAATGAATCTAACCAGCTCAGTATAAATCAGTGAGTTTTATATCACGTAAACGTCAACACACCCAAAACGCAATACCTAATCCCCCTCAGGTCGTTAGTCTCTAATCTACCTCCTAATATGAGACTGAGATATTACTTGTCTTTAAGGGAGATCTGTAAAATAATATGAAAATAGGGTAAGTAAAGAAGGGTGTACGTTGTTAAATTAGGATGGGCTAATTATATCTGACCCATCGGACACCGACAATAGGGTTTGGCTGAATGATGCTCTTATACATGTAGACTATATTTTCACAGTTGTAATAAAGTTCACAGTGCCTACACTTGTTCTATGGTTGTATGCTGTAAGTGCCCATACCTTGAAAATGTGATGTATAAGATGTAAGAATGGGATGGTGATGTAAGTGTGTGTGTATTTGTGAACGCTTGTGTATAAAGTGTATAATAGTATAGTATCTATGGTTTAATCTAGATGTCATAGTGAATGATGTGTTAAATAAAAGTGTACAATAGTGCACTGTGTGTTAATCAAGCTAGATCATAGTGAATTGGTAGTAGATGTGTGTAAGTGACCGTGTGTAGTGCTGTTATGTGTGGATTGTGATGTAATAAAGTTATAAGGTGATCTGTAGATAAAACCTATATATAAACTTAAAACTTATATTAAATAGATGTGGTGTTGTTGAGTTAGCGTGTGTATGTGAAAGTGTGTTAAAAGTGTGTGTGAAATACTTATGTGTGTGATGTGGTATGTGTGTTGTATGTACGTAGTTGTGTGTGTGTGTGATAGATGTGCCCGATTGGAAAACTATAAAGAATAAAACTCAAGTAAGATATAGATTACACATACAGTGTACATGGTCCTCCCTACAAATAAGAACTATCATGTAAGCCAGAGAATTTACTCTATCACAAAGGCTCAATTATGGAAACTTAAGTTAAAAATACCTGGATGAGCACAAGGGCGGGAGTTAGTGAGGCTTAAGGTGCAGGTATGTAGAGAAATGGCTTGTATGTGTCTAACAAGTGATAAGGTGTACAGCATGGATTAGGTTATTAAGGTTAAGGTAATTTAAGAGTTTAGGTACACAGGTTATAAGAGGTTATGGTTTAGGTAATATGGTTAAGGTTTTAAGTGTTATTGGTTAATAAAGCTTTAGATAAGTTAAGGCCAGGTTATGAGTGTTTCAGGTTTATAGGATAGGTGTTAGTGACTGGGTATAGTGGTATCACGGTTCAGGAGTCAAATTCGAAATATCACATGGTCAATACTCAAGGTTTTATTATTTAAATATTTAATAAAAATATATATAAATATTAATTAAAAGCGTATGTGTGTGTGTATATAAGATAAGCACTAGCAGGGTGGATGACGTGTGGATGTCATAAGTTGTCATAGTGGTGTGTAGATCTGATGGATGATAAAGTGTTGGAAAAAATTGAATATATTCTCGGTTCGGGTATTCACAAATTAAAAGGCAGAGAATAAGACCGATGGTCATTGAGTATTTCCGCTAATTATCGATATAACTTTTGAAGTCTAATTAGTGCAAATGTTGTTAGTTGCATAGATTAGCATGTGTAAAGTATGTTACTATAGGGTTAGAAGGTGTTATGAATAGTATAATGGATGTGTAATAAAGTTAGACCTTGCGGTTTGTTTGTTTTGTGTTGTGTGATATAGTATAATGTGTAGATAGTTGTGTTGTAATATAAAGTTATAGCTAAGTGTATAACTGGAGTAGTGAGTTTGATGTGTGTATTGTGATGTGAATTAGTATGTATGTTTATTTATGTTATTAAGTTGGTGTGTGTATAGATATTGAATTAGCGATTTATAAAATCTTCATTCACATACTCTTTTCCTCGTTTATTATGATATTGCGTATAGCATTAAAATAGAATCTTAAAAATATATAAAAAATATACTAATTATAATATAATATCTATAATTAATAATATAATATATTTATATAATAAATATTATATTTAATTTATATATAATTATATTTGCGTATAGCAAAAAAGAATCTTAAAAATATTAATATTAAATATAAAATATGTTTTAATAATTTATATAATATATATTATTAATTATAAATACATATCTTATATTAAATAAAACTTATATATAAAAATCTTTATAGATATATTATATTATATTAAATCTATATTATATTATTATAAATATATAAAAAAATCGCATATATGATAATACTTGCATAAATCCGATGTGCGCTTTTTTTTCCTACAACTTATATGGAAATATGCTTATTTTTTCCAAATTTTTGTTATGCATAAATATATTTATATATATAGTAATCTATTTTTTATATAAAGGCATTCCGATGAGCCCATAATCTGTCTCAAGCACTCCAATCACACTAATCTTTAAGAGGACTAACACGGAGTCGAGAGTTTCCAAAGTTCGGAGATTATAGTGATCAATGGAGTAAGATCACTTTTTTAAATTCCCACACAATCTATGTATATTTCTTTGAGTGGGTGGGATCGAGTTCGTCATCAGAAGATAGACAGTATTTATTTGCAAGCAAGCGCATTAATCTACTATTGCTATGTCGCGCAATGCGTCTTGTGCATTATCAATCGCGCTAATTATGTAGTAATATAATCATTGACATGTGGCTGACCATTAAATCTTACAATGAATGGCTCCTATATTATGGGTTTCTAGATACACTAGTTGAAAACCTTCTTCTCTATGAATGAGACAAAGATGAACATCTTATATTTATATATATATTATTAATAACAGTATATATAATAATAATGTGGAACTTATAAATTATCTTTTCAATTTTATCTGAGGAGGTATATTATTAATTATATATAATATATAATATATATTTATATATTTTATTAAAATATAATTATATATATTTTTTTTTTATTAAACTAAATTCACTAAAACATAATATAATAAATAATATATCACATCTATTATTATATATTATTTATCATATATATATTATATAGGTAAAAATTGGAATATATATTAATATATAATATTATATATATTATTATATATTATATATATATATAATAGTATTCAAATATATATATTAGTTTTGTTATATTTATTCTAATAATGTTAGAATGACTAAAGTTAACATAGCTAATGCAGCAAAATTTATTATTATTTTATGTTATTACTATTATTAATATCGATGATATACTATATGATATGATATATTATATATATATTATTATATATCATATATATTATTTATACTATATTATATTATATATAATATATATAATTATTAATTATTACTACACTATATCATACCCTATAGTACTACTATAGTGGAAAAGGCACATTTGAAAAATAGATTCCAATGAAAACTATGGTATAATGGGGATTGGGAAGACCCTCCCTTGGAGAGCACACGAAACTATGATAAAGTAGTCAGGTGATGGATATGGGTATTATGAGATACGGTGATGAAACGGGGTAGGCAGGGAAGGAACTGGGATGAATGGGTTTAGGGTGTGGTGTGTATATAGGGTGAGTGTATGGTGTCTAATGGATGCATTTTGCGAATTAACAAGATATGAGTTTATTATGAAAATAACGCGGATGCGAAAACAGCGAAATAACCTGGTTTCGATGGGGTGCGGTGCCGGTGGCGGTGCGGTGCGGTGCTGCGTCGTTCGGCTGCGGTTTCTCGGCGGGGGCTTGCGGTTAAGCGAAAACGTGTTGGTGAACTCCGAAAACTGCCCCCCATTTTCTTCTAAGGGGCGGGGTGAATCCCGCGAATAATAAACAAAAAAAAAAATAAATAATATTAAAAAATAAAAATAAAAATAAAATAAATAAAATCTAAAAAATAATAAATAATAAATAAATAAATAAAATCTAAAATAAAAATATATATAAAAAAGCACCCATGAAGGTAGCTTAGTAAAAAATTTGGGCCAAAAAGGTCAAGTCAGGTAAAAACTATCCGTTGGTCAATAATGTACAGCGGCTCAGTCAAGGTTCAAAAAGCGGGCGGAGCTACGGTGTCAAAATGCCCTTCTCTCTATCTACTTATATATTTGAAATACCACGAATTTTTGATAATATATTATTTATATTATATAATATATATATATATTTATATATATTATAATATATTTTATATTATATATTATTAAGTATATATAATATATATATTATTATATTTCATATATTATATATATATATCATTATAATATATATAGATATATTATATTTAGTATATATATAGTATATTACTATATATATTATTATATATATACTATTATTTACTAATTATTTATATTCAAATATATATACTATATTTAATATTATATATATATTTTATATTATATATATATATGTATAAATAATTTTTATATATATCTTAAATTATATATTTATATATATATTTTATAATATATTATTATATATGATTATATATTAATAATATATTCCTATATATATATTCTAATATATTATATTACCTTTATTTATAATATTTATAATATATAATATATATTATATTACTTATATTATATAATATTATATAATATATTATATATTAGTATTATTATATATATTATATCTATATAATATATACTTATTATAATATATTTATTATATATATATATTATATATATTATATTTATATATTAAATAAGATTATATATATATATATTATATATTATAATATATATATTATAATATTTATATTATAATATATATATATTAATATTATATTATCTATTTTATATATTATATTTACCAAATATACTATTATTATTACTTATTCATTTATTTTTATGGGTTCCCATTGATTATTAGTATTTACTGTAATAATATAAATAAATTATAAAATAATATTTATATATATATGTATTTTTTAACACTCCTGGTAATTATAGAGTCAAAATTGCGGTTCCGTGGCTCCGGCTTCCGAATCCGGCGCCGCAGCTCTGTTTTCAAAGCTTTGAGTAAAAAGCACGTAAATTCTGAAAATTGTTGAGACTTCATATTTGGTAGTATTATTTATTTCACCTAAAAAATATTTCTGAAAAAAATTATACAGAGCTCCCGGCTCCGGCTTCCGGCTCCGGCTCCGACTAAGGATTCTTGCACTACTATTGAAAAGAGTGGTCAGAACACAATAAATAACTTTGGCGCTATATATATTTTTTCATCTTAAAAAAATCACACTCTCTCCTAAACAAAAAAATTTATGCCCAGCCCAATACCGAACTCGCGAGCTGCTTCGCCTGCCTCGGTCCGCGCGTGCCGGGGCTCCCGACTTAAGGTATTCTGCAACTAGTTTGTAAAATGTATCCAAACACTTCTTTGGTAATATCATTATTCTACCTAAAAAATATTTAAAAAAAAAAATTATACTCCACATCGCGGTCTCCGGCTCGCGGCTTCCGCTCCGTGTTGCCGCTCCCGGCTAAGATTTCTGTCACTATTGTAAATATTGTCCTCAGTTCGCTTCGTATCGTGAATGTATTTGTTTGATCCTAAAAAAAAATATTTTATGAAGAAATTTATATCCCAGCATCCGGGTCCGGCTCACAGAGGACATAACCACGAGACTAGGTGTTTCTGCACTATTGTAAATTGTTCTAACACTTCTTTGGTACCATATTTTGTATCACTTTTAAAAATTATATTGTTCGAAAAATTTATATTTGAGCCATCAACCGGATTTATCCGGCTCCTGCCTGCCTTCTCCGTGCTTTTCTGCTCCCCCGGCCTCCGAGGAATCCGGCCCAGCCTCCGCCGACTCGGATCCGACCTACAAGGTTTCTGACACTGATTCTGTCAAATTGTCTAGGCACTACTCTTTGAGCAATACATCATTTTTCTTCACCCTAAACATAAATTGTTCTTTTTGAAAAAATTTATACCCCAAATCTAACTCCGGCTTTGGCTCCGCTCCGCTTTTCCGGCTTCGGCTCCGGTGTCCACGGCTCCGGCTCCACCGGCTCGGCTCCGACAAGGTTTCTGAGCACACCATATGAAAGAATGTTCAGTGCACTTTCTTTTTAATAACAAATTTTTCTTCTATGGAATAAATAGTATTTTTGATAAAATGACCCCCTGGGGATTCCCCTCCATCTCCGCGCTGGATCCTGGGCTGCGGCATTGGCTCCGGCTTCGACTCGCGGCCTTCGGCTTCCGGCTCCGCGAAGGTTTTGCACGTTTGAAAATGCTTCAGCAACTTCTGTTCTGGTACAATATTTTTTCTAAAAAAATATTTCTTGAAAAAAAATTATGCCCAGGTCCGCCTCCGGCTCCGGGCTCGGACTCCGGCTCCGGCTCGGCAAAGGTTTTTGCACTATTTAAAAATTATCCAGTGCTTGTTTGGCAATATATTTTTCCCTAAAAAAATATTTCTTGAAAAAATTACACCCAGGCTCGCTCCGCTCCGGCTCCAGCTCCGGTCCGCATTGATCTCCGGCTCCGTCCCCGGCTCTGGCTCCGGCTCCGGCTAGGTGGTCTACTCTATTTGAAAATTGTCCAGCAAGCTTCTTTTGGTAATGTATTTTTTCACCTAAAGAAAAATATTTATGAAAAAAATAAATACCCAGAATCCGGCTTCCGGCTCCGACTTCCGGCTCCAGCTTTGCTCCGGCTCCGGTCACGTTTCCTGACTAGCGGTTTCTGTCCACCATCTTGAAAATTGATCAGTACTATTCTTTTGGCTAACAAATTTTTTTACCTAAAAAAAAAATCTTGATAAAAATTATACCCAATGATCCACCTCCGGCTCCGATTCCGGCTCCGGCTCAAGCTCCGGCTCCGACTTCGACTTCACCTATTTACCGAGTAAAAGCTGGAGCCTGGGTTGTGACAATTGCATAAACCCCAAAAAAAAAAAAAAAAATTTTGTTTTCAAAAAAAAAAATTTTTGCTCCTGAACCTGGAATTGCTTTTTTAACTGAAATTGGAATTTTTTTTATTTCGACAAGACCCACTCATCTCAAGTTTTTGAAAAATTTTTAGATTTCCAAAATATAATTCCCCCTCGATAACTTTTTCAGAATTGATTTTTTGCACTACCTCGATCAATCAAAAAAAAATGGGAAAATTTTTGATTTTGCCTTATTTGCCTTCAAAAAGTAGGGGGTCTTGTTATGAAGTCTCCCCTTAATTATATATGAAAGAATTGGAAAACCGTCAACTGGATTCTTTAAACTTGATAGTGTTTCTTTGCTTTATTCATCAACAGCAATTATGTGCACAATCTCTAAGAATGAATAATGTGATGATAATTGTACCAAAATGTGTTAACTTCATTAAAAATAAAGTGTTGAACATCAGAGGATTTAAAGATCTTTAATTAGCTGAAAAAGGAAGTGAAACTCTTCATGGACGTTAAAGGCAATCCCGTTATGGAATTAGAGAACCAAAAATGGTTATGTGATTTGGGATTTATGGTCGACATCACTAGTTACCTAAATGATCTAAATTTAAAATTACAAAATCAAATCTGCTTATTATTTCTTTTGTTGCCAGTTTGAAACAATACACTGCAAATGTTTGCATCTCAACTGAAGAGAAATTTTCCAACACTGAAACAGCAGAAACCAGAATCAACGGTGGAGTATGGCGAAGAGTGTTCCAATATTTCAGAGCAGTTCAAAAAGAGGTTTCTAGATTTACAAAATCATGAGCGAACACTGAGAATATTTGAAACTTCATTTTTGATGTAAAGCCAGATGAAGCTCTTCATTTCTTGCAACTTAATTAATTAAATTTGCAATCAGATAATACACATTAAAAAATAAGCGCAATTTAACGGTACCTATTGTGGAATTTTTATAAATCACCATGAATACTGAAAAACATCCACTTCTTAGAAATCACTCATTATTATATCTCGTTGTTTTCAACTACTTTACCAATGTGAACAAATTTTTCCAAATTAAATTTGTAAAAAATCGCTTACGTCATGAATGACTCTTACTCTTGCAAATCAGAAAAATTGCTTCATCTTCAGTACCATCAACGTTACATATCTTAGCTTTCCAGAGAGCAAAGCAAGATCAACAATTTATTAATTAAATTTAAAGGTAAGAGTTGAGTAATTATATTATACTCTTTGTTATCTTTAATATTTATGAATTTTAATTCGTAAGAATGGTAGCTATATTATTTATTATTCGGTTTCTTTTTATTTTTATTCATTTTATCGCCCTTTGTACATTTATGTAAATGGACTAGAGGTCTAAATGAAATATCTTTATGCCCAGTAACACATGTGAAAAGTTTTCAGACATTCGTATTTGGGTGGTATCACGGTACACACTCTATTCTGATATATTACTGATGAACATAAAGGAAAAGGGAGTATATCTTTAAATTTTAAATAATTACAATTTTGTTTTCACTAGAAAGTATTAATCTAAATTTGAAATGTGGCCAACAATTTTGCTTCGAATTTCATAGCTCATTCTCTCCATAAAACTTACCTTATATACAAATTGTCCCTAGGTGCTGTTAATTGGGACAATTTAAATTTCGAGGGAAGCAGTTTATTAAAAGTAGTATTAGTTATAAATTGTAAGTGCGAGTTCCTCAGAAATAATGTTTTCACATCGCAAATCAAACTTAAATGAAAATTTAAATTCTCAGATTACTGATTCTGAAGTGAAACTTTTTTTAAATTTGCGAACTTTTTTTTTTATGGAATGCTCAATCATTTAATTAATTTATTCCAAATTTATACTATTTTAATTTTTATTAGTTTTATATAATTATTTTTGGCATAAAATATTTTAATTATATTTTAAGTCTTGAAAATTGAAAGAAGTCTTATCCGAAACTAGTCGGCTAATAAAAAAACAAAATGTTCAAATGAGTTGTAACCTTTTTTAAAAAAACAAAATGAAAAAACAATATTATTTTTGTAAAAAACTAATAAAACTCATGTTTATTTTTTATTTTTTACATTTAAAATCAATATTTAATTTTTCTTTCACTATATAATATTTACATCACTTATATTATGTTTTTATAAGTTTTAGACAATTTAATTTTAAAAAGACATTTATTCACTTTTCTCATAAAAATATTCAGGATTATATATAAATATATATATATATATATATATATATATATATATATATATATATATATATATATAACCTTATATACATAACATATATCTTTCTATATGCCTGCTGCTGCCTGCTACTGCTCTTATATATATATATATACTGCTGTTATATATCATCACCTTGACACCCAAGACTACTGCTTGGAGTAAGATTGCGTAACATACGCTTAGAATAGAAAAGTAGTAGAAGAATTGGAGCGCAAGTCGAAAAAAAGACCATTACCGCCCCTTTTATGCAATTTGGGAAAACTCGCCACAGTCGAAAAATACACGTTAGGCTTCACGGGACAGTGACGGACCCACTATGGCATCTAGTCAATGTAGGTTCATTCCTTGGCCAGGTGGGTACAACCATACCCCTCTCACAAACCCCGCCATTCACTCTATTATGCATCTTTCTTCTCGCCTCTTCCAAACTCCCATTCCTTCTTCAGGCATTTATTTTTACTGACTCAATCCCACTTTTTCTTCGGTCTCCCCAGCCGGTCGATTCCAGCACACTCACACTATACATCCGCTTAACCAACCGATAATCATCCATCCTTTCCACATGACCAAACCATCTCAGCGTACTTTCATTTAATCTCTCATTTACCCCTTTCTTCACACCATACAACTCTCTAACTACGTTCATTCCTCATTTTTTCAATTCTTCTCACACCACCTAATCCACCCCTAAGATTGTCCATCTGAACACGAACTTTAAAATACCTCTTATTCCAAACCATGGTTTCACCTACAATACATTAATACAGGTAACAACATACCCTCTTCTAAGACCCTCGCACTGAAGACTTAGTCCCTTTACATCCACTAACGATTTAATTGCACCAGCTACCTTCCTGCCATTCACAACTTTCCTACAACACTCTGCACCACCCGTTTCCTTATCATCCAGCATATAACCTAAATATTTAAACTCAGACCCTTGTCCCCAGCTGCTCACAATCTAATGCAACTTCACACCACCGAGGACTGTCCTCTCACAACCATAGCTTACTCTTATCTACGTTTTACTTTCAAACCCCTCCTTTTACACACCTACCAAATCTCTCTACCAAATCTCTCAAATTCTCTTCAGATTCGCACCACAAATCATCCGCATATAATGGTAGGGCACCCTCCCTCTTCCATTCTCCATCATTCTAACATCATCCTCTGCACCCATAATTCTTTCATAACCCCATCCATACAAATCGAATAACCAAGGGAGACATAACACATCTGACTCACTCCGCTATTAATATTAAGCTATACTAATCACTTTCTACTCCATTTATTCTTACACACTTCACTATCGTCATACATACTTTTGATTCCATTCAGAAGCCTACCAGCAAAACCATATACCACTAACACATGCCATAGAGCTTCCCTATTAATCCTACGCCTGTTGCAAATCCATTAAATCTAATTACAATTTACTCATCTTCTCCCTCATTTTCTCAATCATTTGTTTCAATGTAAAGATTTGATCACACATCCTCTACCACTCTAAATGCCTTGTTCTTCGCAATCAGTCCTTCAATCCTCGACGCACACTTTCGACCAAAAATACCAGCATATATCTTCCCTACAACACTCAATAAACTAATTCCCCTATAATTCCACTACAGTTACCCTTACCTAACTTACCCTTATATAAAGGTACTATTACTGTTCTCCTCAATCCTCGGAACTATACCTTCCATAAACGCTTTGTTACACAACTTCCAAATCCACTCAATCACCATCTCGCCTCCGTTCTTGATCATTTCACCAGTAATTTCATCTATACATGCAGGTTTACCAATCTTTAGCTTTCTTGCTACACCCATTGCTCCTCCTTAGCTTAATGACCTCATCCCCCAAAATACTTATTCCATGCGGCCACACACACACATTCACTATCACCTCTTCATTCCTGCCAATGTTATGCAGATTTTTTGAAATGTTCCCTCCACACTCACATCCATTTCATCAATTACAGAAAGCTTCATCCCTATTCATTATTCTAAGCATATTCCCCTTATCCTCATTCTTAGCCTTTCGAAGACTTCCTTCCAAGAAGAGCTTGATATTGAGTTACAAGTCTCATTCATCCCTCCTTCCAAAATTGTTCATTCACCTCTTTTTCTACGTATGCAGCTTTTAGTATTCTTTTTTTTCTCCTTTATATAATTCAAACATCTTTCTTTTAATCTCATCATTGGCTTTTATTGCATTCAATACGTTTCTTTTTACTCTTAACCGCTTGCATCACCTTTTCCTTCCACCACTCACTGTTAACATTCTTACTTGCTATCCTACTTTAGTACATCCACATACTTCTTTTGAACTGCTAACAACAGCATCCTTCATTTGCTTCCAGATTTGTTCAGTTTCAGCTTTGTACACATTCAACTGATTTATTTGGAGCGCTCTTAAATACTTCTCCTTATTGCATTGTTCGCTTAACTTCTCATTCTTAATTCTACCCACTTTTCCTTCCTTATCACCTTCCTCTCCATCCTAGCCCCACTAAAAATTTACATAAAACAACATAATGATCCGATAATCCAGTAATAACCCCTTGATTTAACATGCAACACATACTTCAACATCTTTCTTCACCAACACAAAATCTATCATACTCCACGCTTCGTACCCTCTCTACCTACCAACTCTAGGCATATCTATAGATACTTTTATTGTTTAAAGAAAGTATTACTCACACACACAGCCTCACTCTCCTCAAAGAAATCAATCGCCTTCCTACCACTCTCATTTTCTCCCGACACCCCAAAGCCACCTGTTGTACCATCCCTTTTTGATCACCTATCCA
The DNA here is from genome assembly GCA_015478945.1 of Trachelipus rathkii. NCBI lineage: Eukaryota > Metazoa > Arthropoda > Malacostraca > Isopoda > Trachelipodidae > Trachelipus > Trachelipus rathkii. Next base: position 27,916 of record JABUQX010038240.1, read on the forward strand.
ACCATTAAGGTCACCCAACACAATCAATCTGACGACACACCATCAAAAACATCATTCAGATTAGTATCCTAATCTCTACTCTCTTCAACATTACCACAAGATGGGACCATATACAACCACACATACCTTGACCTTTTCAAACTTAAATTTAACCACTAAATTCTAGTACTCGCACACACCTAGTGTCTACCATAGCTCTGCTTGCCACAGAGTTTACTCATCAGAGTACAGCTCCCCTTCTCTCCCCCTCCCATTCCTTTCCCACACCAGCACAAACACATTTCACACCACACCACTCATTTCTATCTTTTCCTTTCATCTTTGTTTCAATCATAGCAGCAAATCAAACCTGCCCTTTAAATACATCCATCACCTCTCTCTCCCTCTTCTCCCTCCAACACATTTATTTCTCAGACATTCCATGTACCATACAGATTCATACATTTCATAGAAAGATAGAAAGCCACATACGGCAATCACGACCTTCTACGAGGCATGCATTAGCATTCACACAGCAGATAAGTGGTAGTGAGCAGCCAACCTAACTACCACCACGTCCCTTAGTCTCCTTCTATGACACGCAGGAGGACATACGATGCGGGCAATTCTTTCTCCCACACATAGGATATAAGGATTGGGGTGTCTTTAGGATGTTATCTAGAAGAAGGAGGTATTGGTTTCTTTATACTTATATATATATATATATATACTCTTATATTATAACTGCTATATATATATATATATATATATATATATATATATGTGTGACTAATGTGTGTGCCGCGTGTGTGCGTGTGTGTTTGTATGTGTGTTTGTGTGTGTGTGTGTGTGATGTTTGTGTGTGTGTGTGTGTGTGTGTGTGTGTGTGTGTGTGTGTGATGCGGCATTAAAGTTAGAATATCATAATTACCAATTCCGTCGTGAAGAGCTCCAACGATGCCTCTAAAACTTGCAATAACGTCCGCAGAAACGAGAAATCGAAATTTTAGCATTGCATGTAAATTGCTGTCAAACATAATCCACTCGACCACGCATCCAACACTTCCAGGATCCAACATTAGTTCTAGGATCATAAACTTCAACTGAAACTAAATAGCTAATGTATATATATACCATATATATATATATAACATATATATATATATATATATACTTATATATATATATATATATATATATATACCCAACATAACAACAACTATATATACTTGCTACTGCTATATAGCATATATTTATATACTGCGCCTTAACGCCTTATAGCATATACCTCACCTTGCTACTATACGCCATATATACCACCTTCATATGTAACCATATATACCTTACCCTGCGCACCTATGCTTAGCAACATAACTATATATATGCTGCCTTGCGCCTTATAACCCAACGCGCGCTCTTTGCGTGACGTAACGCCACGCCGCACGCTGCTGCTGCTTAGCCGCGCGCCTTATGCGCCTGCTGTACTATACTGCCTTATATATATATAGCAATATATATATATGTATGCTACTGCTATCATACACTACTTATATCTCTACTATATACTATATATATAACCTTATATATATATATATATATCACTCTGCCTATATACTATCCCTACCAATTCTAGACCATTTTGATATGATAGGAACCCAATTTTAAGCCAGGACTCTCGACCCTCTTACCCATGTCATAGCTTTACCTACAAGACCTTTGTGAATCGTTTAATCCCCTCCTCAACGATACCTCAACAACAGCCCAACAATAATATCCTCATTAATTACTACCCTCCCGAGGATATCCCCCTACACCAAGGCATACTCTATGAAGGATACCGTCTGCCTTTCACAGACTGAGATCGGGCATCATCCGGATCTTCAAGAATATAAACATCGATTCCGACCTCAAGAAACTCCATCCCCTCTCTGCCAAAGATGCTTAACAGAGCCTGAAACTGTCAACCACCTCCTGCTGAATTACCGCCACCCACATCATAATGAACAATTTTTCAGATTTCCTCCCTGAAAGACCTGTGGCTCCACTTAGTGGAGGTTGCTGAGTATCTAGAGATGACAATGACTCCTCAAATAAGGGGAGCCCAAGGCAATATATATATATATATATATATATATATATATATATATATATATATATATATATATATATATATATATATATATATATATATATATATATATATATATATATAACATATATATATATATATATATTCCACGTCTTTCTTGGTGGAATTCAAGGTCAAAAAAAATGAGCATTCGAATAAGTTCTTATTAAATTTATTTTTGTAGCTCCCAGGATAGGATGCCTAAATGGTATTAGAAATAAAAATAATACAAAAAGAAATTATACAAAAAATGCTCGCACACAGTATTATAAGAATACACATTTTGGTGAAGGTGTAACATAAAGGCAGGAAAAACATAGACTGAGAGAAGATTTATTTAGGTAATCAAAGTTTACTATCTTTATATGAGACCTAAAATGAATGTATTGAAAAAAAAAATAAAAATAATATATATTATATATAATTACTTCTATATATATATATATATATATATACTATATATATATATATATATATACATATACTATATACATATATATATATATATATATATATATATATATATATACTCTACTCTTATATTATATATATATATATATATATATATATATATATATATATCTATTATTTTAAATTATAGAAATGACTGTATAACCAAAAAAAAAAAAAAGTCTCAAAAACTACCACTGAAACCAAATGTGAAATGAAGACAAATTCCTAAATTTATTTGGTACATTTTTGGTTTGCTATTTTTTTCATTTGAATATTCATAATTTTCCATTTTTTGAGTTTTTGAAGTCACATAAAATAATTAAAATTTTTAATGTTTTTAGAGATTTTCGAACCACTATTTTTATCTTCGACATATATTAATTATATTTTCTAAAGAACTGGTGAAAAATAATTATAAAAAATAAAAATTGCGAAATATAATTTCTATGTTATTATTCGTTGTTGAGCACGTCACTTAAAAATATTATATATATATATATATATATACTATATATATATATATAACTATATATATATATATATATATATAACTTATATATATATATATGCCCTTAAAATATTTTTGCAACCACTATATATATATATATATATATACTGCTGTACTCTGCTATCCTTCTTCTTGCTGCTGCTCTTATATATATATATGTTTAATTTTTAAACTAATGTACCCCAGGGGTATACCACACCGATGGCAGAGTCGGGGTCTCAGCCTTCCGAGGAACGGCAGGGTGGGACCTTTCCCCCCTCCGGGAGGGTCTCCAGAACCCCCGCTCTTTATTGATTTGGGTGTCGCGGGGCTCCTCCGCCCCTCCCCCTACGGGGTACATGGAGAAAACGTCCCCCTCTGTTCCCCGTCGGCTCGAGCCTTTCTTGGCCGTGTAAATACCTATCTTATATATATATATATATATATATGCTGCTATGCCTATATATATATATATATATATATATATATATATCTGCCTGCTGCAATAACATACTCTTGCTATCTAACTTATCTTAACTTATATATATATTAGCAACAACATATAACATATATATATATATATATATCTTCTTGCTACTGCCTTATATATATATATAACCTTAACATACCTTTCTCTACCTTTATATATATATATATATATATATTTATATACTACCTGCTATATATATGATGTGAGAAAATTTCCATTTTCACATACAAAAAATGCCGTCTATTATATTTAAAACTGTTATATTTTGTGCCCACCGATAGAGGGCGAGAGAGATTTGAAATTGTAACGGGTAGGAGCGTCATCAACGCCCTAAACCGAGGAGTGCCCCACGATACCTAGTGGCCAGAGGATGCCTCGTTGCATCTCTCCATAGATTCAACTATCGAATCCATTATTATAATATTTATTAATCATTGAGAAAGCCTAGTGTAATATCAATGATTATCTAATTGCCCAAGTTAAACAAATTTTTACACCAATTCAGGCAGCATACAAAACTTAAATGCTTAAGTGCCAAATGCATTATAATTTAGCCGGCAGATTTGTCGAGATCCTTATTATGGGCCATATTGACTGTGTTATCAAATGAAATATCCATTACCATTATTGCTATTATGAAATTGATTATATCATCTGTCGTATTATTATTTCACGTGCACAATTAATAAACTTCAAAAGCAGAATAAACCTTTTACTACATTCACCCTCATTTATTTAATTACTTATCTAATTTGCCTGGCTGCAACATTGCCAGTGCAACAATTTGGTGACCCAGAGTGACGCGTGCAACATTGCAATTGCAATATCCTATAGTACCTTCTGAACGGACCTAAAAATTTTCTATTAAAAAACAGTGAAAAAAAAATCGGTGAATGTGTGTCAAAAAACAATTGTGATCGTACTATCAAGTAATAATTGTGAAAGTGGTAACTAATAATAAGTACTAATAATACTGAGTGAAGGAAAAATCATTATTAATTAAAGCAATAATTGAAAAAATAAAAATACAAAAGTCGCAATAAAAAAAAAAAAAGAAAAAAAAAAAAAAGAAATTGAAATTCTGTAACGGTCAAAATTTTGTTACTATCCCAAACTTCAAAGAGCCTTTAGCCTAAGCATTTTGAAAAAAAAAAAAAACAACAAACAAACAAGACAAACGTCCTTTGTTCAAGAAACGATTATGTCGGGAAACTCGAACCAGCAGAGACCTCGCTTTAGAACAACAGCTTCCCCAACAACGATGAAAAAATGGGGAAATAAGAAGTCTCCTTCACCCAAAATCTGTTACTTTCCCCCCATAAACGAAGATCAATCCCTTTCTTCAAGAGTTGGATACGCGGTAACATTCCCGCTCATAACCCCGCGGGAGGGAAAGTCGAATACTAACTATTCCTTCTTCCCCACCAAGGGAGGTGATCCTTTCTCTCACCCCACAAATGGAGGTAAGCCTACGAAAATTAACTAGTAAGACTGTAATAAATAATAAAAATAATAATAAAAATTAATAATAAAAAATAATAATAATAAAGTGAATAATAATAATAATAGAATTTAAAATTAATAATAATAATAATAATAATAATAATAATAATAATAATAATAATAATAATAATAATAATAATAATAATAATAATAATAATAATAATAATAATAATAATAATAGATCAGGAAAAAAATATGCAATAATAAAAAATTATATTTTATAATAATCAATGGTTTAAAATTAGTAAGTGATAGAAAATTAGTATATAAATAAATTCTAGAAATGCTATGTCGAAGATAATCAATATATATTATGTAGTACAATGAAATTGAAAAAAAAAAAGATTGTAAAATAAAAATAAAATAGAAAATGTATCCAAATGTAATAATTTTAGAAATAGTAATTCAAATTCAATATTATTAGGGAATAATAATGCTTTAAAACAGGTAATTACTTATGATAAAACATAAAGGTTCTATATATTTTTTCATGCCAATTATAATTTTTATTATTAAATAAAAGTAGAGCGAGACGGAAGCATGCTTCTGGTTTATCTGAAGCTTTCGAGTATGAACGTAATTTTGCACCTCCACGAGAGGATTGCCGCCAAAAGTTCTACCGATAGCCAAGGAATGAATTGGAAGGCAAAAACTTTTCTTTCGCCAAACGTAGAAATTTATGATTGTATTTATATGTCAAATTAATAAACAGAGTATAGGTTTAATTACAACAATGTCAAAAGCGAGCAGCTCAACCAAGAGACAAAGCTTAGTCAGATATACAAACAAACGTTAAGCGCGCCTGCGCAGAGATAACGGTATATCGCAGTCCTAAAATTTAGGAAACCTTGTAAAATTTATTATTTTGATGCATGATTTATGGTTATAAATTTCCACCTTTATTTCAAATTTCCCTCTCTTAGTAGACTCTTGTATTCTATCCTAATTATTAAAAAATATTATAACAATTTT
>JABUQX010038241.1:0-5000 GCA_015478945.1 Trachelipus rathkii
ATATATATATACGTATATATATATATATATATATATATTAATATATATATATATATATAATATATATATATATATATTATAATATAATATATATATATATATATATATATATATTAATATATATATTATAATATATATATAATATATATATATATATATATATATTATACTATATATAATATATATATATATATATATATATTTATAATATATATTATAATATATATCTATATAATATATAATATATTATATATATATATAATTATATATATATATTATTATATATATATATATTATAATATATATATATATATATATTATATATATATATATATTATATATTATCCCTGAGAGTGCGACAAGACTGAGAAAATTAGAATGATGAGAATATGAGGAAGTGAAAGAAAGCAGTTTTAGATACTAAAAAATAGGAAAAGTGCAGGATACGATGGACTAAATAATGAATTATTCAAAACAAGGAGAGGATTAACTAAATGGTTGACCAGATTGTTAAACCAAGTATGGAAAGAAAGAAATATACAACAGAATGGAGAAAAGCAGTAATCTGTCCGATACATAAGGGAGATAAAAGAATATGTGGAAATTATAGAGGGATAGTATTGTTGGTGGGGGCGAGTAAAATATATGAGAGGATCTTAGAAAAAAGATTGAGGATGAAGGTCGAGGACAAGATTGGAAAATGGCAGCATGGTTTCAGACCAGGAAAAAGTAACTAACTGACCTTATATTTTACATGAAGATGCTGACAAGAAGGAGAAAATCATGAGAAGTGGAATGAGAAGGCGCAATGCTGCATTCAATAGACTTGGATAAAGGCATTCGATGGGGGCTGTGGCTATCAACTGTGGAGAAAGTGGTTTAGAAGTATTCGCATGTAATTACTCCGTACTAGCGGCGTCTAACATCAGCAACAAAAGTAGCTATGAAAAGCTTTAAAAATATCCTTAGAGAAACAGGAAGAGAGAAGTGGTTTGAAGTGAAACGGGGGTTTAAACAGGGAAGTGTAATGTTCACGCTATGCTCTTTGCACTTTTCCCTGGACAGCTGGCCCCTTAAAAAAAGGATATGCATAAGGGAATAAGGAGCACACTTTTGCGTTTTATGCGGAATAATGAGGCAGTGCCATGAGGGAGCTTAAGACCTGCAGAAGGCTGTGAATGGTGGAATGAGGTACTGAGTCAATGGGCAATGAGAATAAACAAGAGAAAACGGAAATAAGGTGATTGCAAGAGAGAAGGGGAAGAAAGTAGTGAACAGTAGAAGATATAAGGCTTAAGCAAATGAATAGATTAAGTTTTTGGCGTGTATTTGATGATCAGGAAGAAAAAAGATTATAGCTCAAGAGGAGGAGGGATCCTTGAGAGGAGAGGTATGAATCAGAGGGAGAATTTAACTCACAGAAATGTAGAACTCTGTTATACCGTTGAATAAGGAGAAGGGATACCACAGAAGTTAAAATTATTAATATATAAAACAATTCTCGAAACAATATTGTTGCATGGATAAGAATTTAGGTGCTGGCGGCGGATAGTGAATATAGAGAATACGGAATGAAAAAAAAAGAACAGGAAAAATCCTAGACCAAGCTGTCAGAGAAAAAGTGAGAGGTCACCCTCTTCAGATGACTCGATTATAGAGTTCAGGAACGTTGATTGAGAGGCAGACTAGAAAGGTAGAAGCGAGGGCGACCCTGAGAAATTGTAGTGAGAGAAACTGGATAGGATTCTGTAATTTTAGGTGAGGTATCGCGGTGGAGAAGAGAGAGCCACGACGGAGTTAAGAATGGGTATTTTGAACATGTCAAAGAAGGAGGGAATTGAGGGGGTAGAAGAACGTTGAGAGAGAGATGATGGACTATTGGGAGACGCACTGATCAGGTTAGGAGACACGAGTCTAGGATATGACCGAGGAGGGAAGAGATTAAGAACTCCGGAGATTAATGCGGTGGACAGTAGGCTGTAACCACAGCGTTAGGAGGTCTAAGACGGTAGATGGTAACAACTATGAGAAGGAAAGAACATTTAAACAAGATAGATATCTTTGGAAGAGAGATTCTCTGTGAGGAGTAAGACGCACTGATCATGAGCATAATCAGTCCATTAACACGGCCAAAGGATGAATTGTGTATAACATCAAAAATATATAAATATAAATTTTTATCTTTCATTAATTTATACTTAGTAAATTATATTTAAAAAGTTATTAACTTTAGGTATATATATATACGTTTAATAAATTTTTAATTTAGTAATACACTTTAGAACCTCAAGTATTCTGGACGTTCCTTAAATAATCAATAGAAAAAATCTATTTAAATCCCCTATATTAATATATACCTTAATGAACGGTATATATTTGACTAAGAATTCCCTATGAATAAAGTCTCATAACTTCTCAATTACGGGTTATTAATGAACACTTTTCCATTTGCTCATATAATTTTTATGTTCCAACTAAATAATTTAACTTGAGGTATAACTTATTAGATATGCAAGTGAACGGATTCCTACTTGGTGTTTATACGTATTCTTCGTTGTAATTTTAATTTTTTCCTCGAAAATGTCTGACATAGTGCAGCATGAAGAATTAGGCCTAGCGCCCCTATAGAATAGTCCACGAGTCTCTAGTTTACACATGGCTCTATCCCAACTTCCAGAGGTTCTACCACAGTAGTGTCTGAAAAAATGCGAGGCGAGACGGGAGTTCTTCATTACAGGTGTGAGAGTACACTATGAGAGTGTTCTTCGGACACTACATTTCATGCCAGACCGTAGCTCTTTTCAGAAGTTTTCTTCACCGCTGCGCGCGCGAGATTTGAGTGAGACGCATATGACTCCATGAATATCAGGACCTCGCCACGGGTTGCTCTTCGTTGCGTATCAGTTCTTTTATCGCGCGAGCTGATATACATCGGCACTCTGCATCTCCAGCTGCGAGATGGTGTATATGAATGAACATTATCATCATGGCTACAAAGGCGTGTATTCTAAATTATTGATAAAAGAACTTCCACTTATATAGTGCGACTCGCGCCTCTTCTTATTATCATCCTCCCTTGTCTGTCCCGACCTAACCCTTTTATCTCCATCTGGCCTTAGCTGCCAAATTTAATTTCTGCATTTCGAGCTTGTTGAGCTTCGATATCCTATCCTTTTATTATATCTGTTTAGAGATAATCTTAAGTTGTGCTTTCTTGAGAGTTCACGCTGTTACAATTACGTGTGTGCTCTCAACATAAACTAAGGATTGTAATTTTAATATGCGTGTCGGGTGTATTTTGTCTATATGTGTTTCTTACTTAAAACTGCGTCAATAACACGGTTTTTACATTAAAATCTTGACACGTTATTTAATGATATTAGCGAACGTGCATTCCTCTATCGAGATATGTAACTGCACTATAATGATGCAAGTTTCTCAAAACCCTTTTTGGCCTTCGTTCGTGTATATTTGGGCTTTTCGGCCGTGAGTGACTTGTCAGAAAGATATTTTCTGATTAACCAAACTCATCCAAAGGGTATTACTATAAATTTGCTTTACACATGTTATTATTTGAGAGTATGTGTCTTAGTTTTATATGTATCTAACACCCTAGTATATGTTATGTCCTATTGACACTGCTCCCCTTCAATGTAGTGCTATTACTTCGTCTTTTATTCACGAGGTTCCTACCACTGATTTATCTAAATAATTCGTTGATCGTTTCGTGTAACCTCCCGGAGAGCGTGAGCGAGAAGATAATAAGAACTTAATATGCTTCCTCTGGTATCACGCGATAAGCCTATCAGTGTACGTGCTCGGGATGTATACTAAATTCTAAGGATCAGACATGTCCGCAGCGAAATAAGATAAGATTCTGCATTTGAACTCGTTTCTTATGACCTGGAATACACGAGCGGTGACTCGCAAGCTTTAGAACTCTATATCTGCCTCTTGGTTGAGTTTTGGTATTCTCTTCTTCCATGTCCGATCTTGTTGTAGAATGTTCTATCTTGTTTCGGTCCTCGTATCTGTTCAACTTTCTAAATATTATATCACATTAAAGTAATCTGATCTTCTATTTAATCCACCATCGTATTTTCTTATGCAGCTCTTCTACTCCTTTCAATACCCGCTGCTTCTGCAAGCTACTTTTCTATTTCAGCTTCTCAGTCCTTTCACTTATCTTAATCTTTCTATTTACTTTCTATTAGCGTCCTAATTCGCTTGAGTCTTAAAGTTTCTCCAGACATGCTTTTATTTACAGCTTACGTTATTTAATATCCATGCTAATTCTTCTTAAAAGATTATTGCACTTAGAAAGTAATCAATCACATCAAATTTCTCTTCTAAACATCCAGATATATCTTTCCGTTTCTTATCAAAAGACGCCGTAACTTGTATCTGTCTTCTCGATTTTTTCTTAAAGATTCTGAGGAATGAACCATTACAGTTATCTCCGGCAAGAGAATTTTATTTTTAATGCCCAATTGTTATCGTTTATTTCCACATTATCTGTAACCTGATAAGGATTTCTGAATTTGGTGTTTCTTATTAATAAAATTTTTACGAGTAAAAGGTTCTTTGAGTTACCTATATCCTTGATCTTCTTACTGTTGTGGCCAATTTACTTCTCGGAAACTCTCTATGTGCAACCCTATCAGAAGGTCACTTTCTAAAATATTATCTCTAGTTGAAAGATAGTGTAAGGAATTGTAGAAGATAAAAAGTCGGTACAACCCTAAATTAGGATTTTTACTGCTAGTAACTCCAGAATAAGGTCTTGATCAATATTTCTGAAATATTTAACTTACATTTTGATGTTGATTTATACACATCTAATTAAACGAGAAATTGTCAAGCGAAGTTGAAGGGGAAGTAAGCAATAAACACGTCGTAACATCTGATTAGAGCACTGGGCCCAATTTTCCGGGGCTAAATAATTAATGTATAAGAGATTTGATATCCTATTACGTTGTTCTCAAACTACACTAGCTCGT
>JABUQX010038241.1:10000-12500 GCA_015478945.1 Trachelipus rathkii
TCAATCAAACGAAAGTGCCGCTAACCTCCTTGGTTCTCCTACTGATAAATCTTTCTGGCCTCTTGCCAAAAACATCTCCAAACAACTTCTGTAAATCTACCTTTCCTCTCTTATTCCTCTGATGGTTCTGTTGCTACTTCTCCACTGAAAAGGCCATCTCTTCGGCCTCCTATTTTCCTCTAAACTCAACCATGGACGATTCCGGCATTCCTCTTCCTCCCTCCTCTCTTACTCAGTGTCCTATGCTTGCCTGAGATTAACATTTGATCGGGTGCATTGGCTCCTGAAGTCTATGAACGTTAGGAAGGCGGCGTGGCCCGGATGGATTCCTCCCCGAGAGTTTTGAGGAGTGTGCTTCCGTGCTGGCCTCTCCTCTCGTTCAATTATTCTCTAGCCTCAATACAGCACTTTCCCTCAGTGTTGGAAAGGCGCGCACATGTCCAAACCTATTCCGAAAAAAGGAAGCCGCTCTGATCTTCTACGTATCGCCCTAGCTTCTAACCTGTATCTATCTAGAGATCTTTGAACCCTCTCAACTCTCATTTCTTAGACCATCTGGAATCTCATTCCCTCTTTTTCGATCATCAGTACGGCTTTCGCCGCTCGAGGTCAACTGGTGATATACTTTCATATCTAACAGATTATGGTTTTTCCCACCCTCAGGATACGGGGAGAACTTCGTGGTGGCCGGCTGACTATCCAAAGCATTTGACCGGGTATGGCACGCGTCACGCTCTCCAAGCTCCCTCCTTTGATTCTCCTTCTCTTTGCTTACTTATGTTAGCTTTTTCAAATCACCCAATATCGCTTTGGTTGATGGGCGACTTTCTTCTTCCTTTTCTGTCAATAGTGTGTCCTCAAGGGTTCGTCTTATCTCCTAATTTATTCCTGCTTTTCCAATAATGATCTTCTCGTCTGCACATCTAATTCTATCCATCATAGCCCGATGACTCGACCCTTCATTCTCAACTCATTTCAATTCTGCTCTTCTTTTACTTCTCGAATTGCCTCTCGTCTTAATCTTCCGATTCCATTCTCGCTGATCTGGATAGAATTCCGGTGGGTCGTCGCAACCTTTGGTGAAATTTAATTCTTAAAACCGCAACTTCTAACAAATCTCCCCTCTAAAGAACTTCTAACTTTCCTATCTCTTTCGACGGTTCTCTCGCATTTCTCCTCTTGACAATATAAACATCCTTGGCCTTACAATAAACAAAAAACTGTTCTTGGAACTCACATCACAATGGTTCTAGGGCGGCTCTCAAAGAAACTGGGGTTCTGTTTAGACTGCGAGAAATTTTTTTCCTCTTCACAGTTACTCCAGTTATACAAGGGTCTCATCCGCCCTTGTATGGAGTACTGCCTCTATATCTGGGGGGCTCAAGGTTTCACGGCTTTGGTAGGGTCGAGTCAAAGCTAAAGACTATAAACTGTCCCTGAACTCAGTTCACTGACCCTTATTCTTTGCGCGTGATGTTGGTGCTATCTCTTTTTCTATAGTACCGTGCGGCAGTGCTCCGAGGGAGCTTCCCACTCGCGTGCCGCCTCCTTTAAGACGCCCTCGCGTCACAAGGGTGCTGTGTCGGCCATGATTTTGTTGATGTTAGCAACCCAAACTAGTTCGCTGCGTGTGCCTCCTTTTTCCTGCCACTTTCTGTTCTGTGGGAATTCTCTTTCCATCTTCTGTGTTTCCTACACAATTTAATCTCCCCTGTTAAAGCCCGCGTTCTGTGCTCATCTGCGTAATTTGCCCTAGAGGGTGAAATTTTGTTGAGTGTAACAACCCCTCCTTGAATAGGGCTTTCCGTGAGTGGTGGTAATAACTAAAAAAAAAAAAAAAAAAAAATAGATGCCTAATATAAAGATATATATATATATATATATATATATATATAATATATATATATATATACTATATATATATATTATATTATTATATATAATATATATAAGTTCACGTTTAGCTCATGAAGGCAATGTTTCTGGCTTGCCTAAAGAACGGGGATTTCTTCCCTCTCAGTTATGGGTTCGGATAGTCGTTCGGTACGTGAACGGACATAAAAAAATTGCCGTCTTTAAGAGATTTTCTTTAATATTTCCGTATTGTAGTTTACGGTATAGTGTATTACACTAATCTCAATACACACTCACTAACAAACATAGCCAAACACATACAGCAACACCATACAATCACTCTTCTCTTGCTTCTCGATTTGGAAAACATGCGTATCAGAATTGGGTGGCAAGCACTCCGACTGCGCTGCGCTGCGCTGAGGCAAGGCTTGCAATCAGGCCTCAATATCCTTGCAGTTTCCCACTTAGTCAAAATCCATACAAATACTTTCCCTGACCAATTTCTAATCTCGGGATTGAGGTTATCTGGAGAGAATGATATATAATATATATATATATATATATATATATAATTATATATATATATATATATATAACTATATATATAATATATATATATATATATATATATATATATATTATATAT
>JABUQX010038241.1:17500-20000 GCA_015478945.1 Trachelipus rathkii
CTTTGGATATACAGTGGCATGTAATTTTTTAAAGTCTACATTTGTAGTTTGTGAAAATTTTGTTTTTGGGAGTTCTCACATCTCTCAACTGACATAACAGAACGCTCCCCAGATGTTTGTAGGTTATAAACATAATAACTGTTAATGTTACTGTGAGTTTCATATTGTTTATGTTTTTTTTCAGAATTTCTGGTTTTGGAGCGCTTATAAAGTGTAAAATTTGTAATATCAAAATGCCACGAAAATGTGTAAATTTAGTGAATAATTTTTGTTACATATGTGGTGAAATATCATTTTCGTCACAGAAACGCAATCTGAAGCCTCTTCTGAAAATTACATATCAGTATTATTTTGTATGAAGGTAGGGACCAGGATAAGTCATGGGTTCCATATATATTTTACAACTCCTGTTCAGTTATACTACGAGAATGGCTGAAAAATAAAAAAAAATAATGTATGGCTTTTGCTGTGCCTATAGTTTGACTGGAGCCTACAAACCATACAGATGACTGCTACTTCTGCTTGACTCCACCTATAAAGGCAGGATTGTCAAGGGAGAAAAGAGGAACAGTTGAATACACGAATCTTCCATCTGCTATTCGACCTATTCCACATTCAGATAGTCTACCAATTCGTACTCCACCTCAACATTATGAGCTTGAAGTAGAAAATGAAGACCGTGTAGAAGAAGAAGAACCCTACAAGCCTTCCACATCCTATGACCCAGATTTTGAGGTAAACTATGATCACCACACCGGCTGAGTCAAGCGGAATTGAGTGATCTTATTCGAGACCTTGACTTGTCAAAGGAGAAGGTAGAACTTCTAGGGTCAAGACTACAGCAATGAAATCTTCTCCAACGTGATGTCAGGGTATCACAGTACAGAGAACGTCAGAGGGATCTGCTTCCCTTTTTTTGAGAGGAAAAACAATCTGATTGTTAGCTGCGACGTTAATGGCTTGATGAAATGTTTGAATTTGAATTATGATACAACTGAATGGAGGATATTCATAGACTCCTCCAAGCTTTGTTTGAAAGCAGTATTACTACACAACTGCAACCGTCTTCCTTCTATTCCTGTTGGTCATGCAGTTCACATGAAGGAGACTTATGCAAACATAACATCCCTCCTCGACTCAATCAAATATGGTGAACAGAGGTGGAAAATCTGTGGTGATTTCAAAGATATCGCTGCATTCTTAGGATTGCAACAGGGGTACAATAAGTACTGCTGCTTTTTATGCATGTGGGTCAGTAGGGATAGGAAAGCATATTACATTCAAGCAGACTGGCCTGCAAGAAATCTTGACTCTAGCAATATAAATGTAGTTGCCGAGTCTTTCGTGGACCCAAAAGATATTCTTCTTCCACCCCTTCATATAAAGCTGGGTCTCATGAAAAATTTTGTCGAAGGTATGAACCAGGAAGGAGAGGCCTTTAAGTACTTACGAGACAAATTTCCGTAGATGAGTGATGCAATGGTTAAGGAAGGTAATTTTGTTGAGCCATAAATTCAACAACTTGTAAAGGATCCAGCGTTTGACCGAGTTTTTGAGGGGAAAGAAAAGGAAGCTTGGGAAGACTTAAAGGAGTAGTTATACCTGGATTCTTAGGCAACAAAAGAGATGATAACTACACTCAGTTGATGACAGACTTCTGGAAAAATACCATCAACTCGGATGTAGCATGTTATTTAAAATCCATTTTCTCCACTCCCGTCAAGACTTTTTCCCTCTTAGTTGTGGAGCTGTCAGTGATGAACACGGAGAAAGATTCCATCAGGATATTTCTGTAATGAACCAAAGATATCAGAGCTTTTGGAATGAAGCTATGCTTGCAGATTACTGCTGGTCTGTGTGTAGGGATGCTCCGGAATTCACTTACAAGAGGCAAGCCAAAAGAAAACTATATCATAAAGCCACCACATGATACTCTTCACATCGAACCACCTGCCAGGTATTCATCCATCAATTTAGAACTCTTAGAATATAAATGTCATTAAAATTATTTAATGACAGCTCAATGTTGTTGGCATATGTAGTTAAAATATGTCGTTTTCTCTTAATCCGTTAAAATAACATATTTCCACATATTGTATATCACAGAAACTAGAGCTAATAAAGATTTTTCTTTTTCATATTCGTTTTTCTCACCCCAAAATTAGTAAGATTACACTAACGAAGTTAAAGAAACATTTAAAAAGAATTTTTTTTGTTGCCCAGTGTTACCAGCTTTATACACAATGGTACCAGTGCTCTTACTTAACTTCAGTTTAATTTGTTTGTTGTTTTTTTCATGATTGTTTTTATTTTATTTTTGTTTTTTTATTTTTTGTTTTTGTTTTTTTTTTGTTCTTTTTACATTTTTTAATTTGTAAACATCGTAAAATAGATCAAGGTTCTAGGATCCACACGAGGATTCATACAAGATTGTGATACTGACAAAATTAAATTTGAATTCATAAGGGAGAAATAAAATGTAGAAATAAATGAGAAGATT
>JABUQX010038241.1:25000-27500 GCA_015478945.1 Trachelipus rathkii
CTATAAGAAATGATAAATAAAAAAGCATACGTATACTAGGCGAATAAAATCACCCATAACACTGTATCAGATATATGAATATAAATAAGTCACACTAGTAATACTACGTACTTTAACATATAGTACTCACTATATAGTAGTATTAAACATATATAATAATAATATAAAAGGGGTCATCTACGTAATAATACTACTAATAGAGGCTAGCCCCTTACAAGGGTCAGTATATATATACCAAATACCAGTATAACATACATATAAACTAAAATAATATAAATAACCCTAACACTCACATACCAGATAAACCCATACTATAGGTAATATAATTAATATATAATAGCATACATATATACATATATGATAGTACTACTACGCAAAATATATAATAATCTAAATATATATAACTATGCAATTATGGGAAATGTTATGATATATTAGGTATAAAGATAATTATAAGCATAATGTATTACGCGAAAATAAAAAATAAGTAAGGTACTAGTAATGTAGGTGACGATAGCATACATAAAAATAAATAAATAAGTATATTTAGTATAACTAGTAATAATAGGGTATGTAAAGACAATAGAATAACGTGATTAGTATAATGGAAACTATAGTAAACGTAATATAATAAACCCGTATATCTAAAAATACTAAATACTGATAGATAGCGACAAACGTCTATAAATATATCGAGTTCAAAGTACAGCAAAAACGGCCAATGGTAAATATATAATAAAGAAAATATATATATAATATGAGTAATAATAAATATAATATATAATATATAATAAATATATACATACGCATAATACTATATAAAGAAAGTAGGTTACATCAGTGAACCCATAGATGACACAAAAAACTAATAATGAAATACATCAATTATATATATATATATAGTATATCAACCTAATACAACCTCAAAATACTAGTACTACCGGATTATATACATAGACTATCACTAATAACAAACCGTAAGGGCTACGATAATATATATATACCTAAAACAACTGTCCATATAAAGTAAAATAAGTAGAGGTATACTAAAATCATACGTATCAATTGAACTACTCCCAATATATAATACTAAATCCCTCCAGTAAATACATAATAATATATATAACTAGGCCGTTAGAAATATACAAGTATATATTTAAAATAATATAATATATTACTACGAGCTAAATATAAGTAGCTCGTGAGATAGATTGTATAAATATCGCAGTGATAGACCATATTAATAAGTAACTGTATATATAAATAATAGTGCTCAGTAGCTTAAAATAGTACACTGGATGCAATCCAACGGCATAGCGTTACACTATAAATATACGCATACTACTAATATAATCCCATGTCATCATAGATACTATATATATGTATATCTATATTGGGCTCACGTCCGATACCAACCACCTCCTACGCGGCTCTCTTTTTTAACAGGAGGGGGCATAAAGAAAAAACTCTCAAAAGACAAAAAAAATAACAAAAAGGTAACAAAAATTAAATAAATGAGATAACCACCACCTGTCCCTTGCCTAACGCAAATTCCCTCAGGTGGGCGAAGACGCGGGACTTTTAAATAGAGGAAGATTTAATATTGACAAGAGAAGATAGAAGAGGCAAGAAGTGCTCGACAAAACAAGAATGATGGCAATGGAAGAAGAGGCACTAACAATGAGTGATCTTGATGCCCAAATATTCACACAATTTGTCATTGAGAGTAAAGGACACGCTAACTATGATGTAGTAACAGAGGAGCGACAGAACATTGAAGTGAGGGAGATGACAGAAAGGTCAAATTCATACTCGAGAAACACTGGCAAGATATGTATATAGCTATAAAGAAACCGAAAAGAGATAGGGCGCAGAGCGTCGACGTCACAGAGAAGGAAGGAGTCAAGGAGTCCCAGAACAAGTGGTTGATGAGACTAGATATATAAGTCTCTTTAGACCTTAGTGCTAACAATAAACGACTATCATAAAGTTAGCGGTAGCAACCGGATCCACCTCAAAAATGAATGAGAAACAGTTATATCCAAATTATGAGTAAGGGGCGAATAAGTAAACTACTGATATTAAACTGGAGTATCTGAGCAGATAGAAGAAAAATTCACAAGACGAAATCTAGAAACAGAAAATCCCAGAGTTTTCTTTAATTCACATTTTAAGACAAAATCTCGATCTGATATGAGGTCTCAAGAACAATTCACTACATTTATTGTTTGAGTCCTAAAAGATAAACTTTATGTGATTTAAACAGGTGGAAAAGACAGATTAGAGCCGTCGAATAAGAGGATAGGGAAATGTTGGGAATAAGCAGGTAAGTATAATAGAGAGAGAAGATAAGGGAAGAAAGTGGGTGAGGAATTATATCATAGTAGATTTCCAAGTATCACGAACGAATGGACGTTTAACCCTCACTGACGAGATCCAACATAACATCGAGGAATCGGCACAACCAGAATCTAAGAGTCGAAAACTGTGGACGAGAAGG
>JABUQX010038241.1:32500-35000 GCA_015478945.1 Trachelipus rathkii
GCGTGGTGCACGTTACCCTGGTGTTTTGACGGTGCGGTGCGCAAAATTCCGGTGCTCGGCCGCACTTGTCCAAACCCCACCAAAAAAAGGCAAAAAAAAAAGACACATTTTCATTTATGTTACAAGGTGACTTCCGCATGTTGCAGGAACTTCAAACTTTCAGTAAAGAGAACCATACCCTTCAACTAAAAGAGGAAATGCTCATTTTTCAAAAATGTCAAGAATTTTTTTTTTTACGATTTTTTTTCTTCATGGGTGTAACTTTTTTTTTTTTTTTTTTAATTTTTTTTTTTTTTTTTTTTTTTTTTTTTGCCATTGCATCATGATTTATCATTAAACAAGACATTCTGTTAGTAAAATTTGTTAAATTAAATATTGCGTAGATTTTATTGCATATTTTCCCCCTTGGGGAGAATTTGACCCCAAGTCACAAAGTACGTTTCGAAAAATCCAAGTCAACATTCTAGGGTTAAAATGCCCGTCTTACCTGTTTAAACAGGAGTTTTCGGAGTTGTTCACCATAAAAAATTTGAGCAGGAAAGATACTATACACCATCTCAAAGACATATATCCTACAAAACCAAGATTATCCTATTCTACAATTGCAGCAACCTCCCTGCCTCCGTGTGTCAACCCACCAACACAACTCCATTCCAGCAGAACTCTTCCATTCAATCCTAGCGAGACTCAAACAGTTACTTTAACCTGCCTGCCTGCATTGTCTATACTACCGACTTTTCAAATAGTTCAAAAACATCCATCGATCCAATTTCCCTTTCATAATGCATTCAACAACGACCTACTCCATATTAATTCTTACGTCACCATTATCCATCAGACTCCTCACCTATACAGCTCTCCTTCCCCACTCTCTCCAAGCATCCTTCGACTGGAGAGCATTTTATATATATATATATATATATATATATATATATATATATATCTAGTATACACTATATATATATACTAATATATATATATATGATATATATATATAGTTTTATATATACTATAATATATATACAGTATAATAAGGTACACACACACCAAAACACACACACACACATATTATATAGATATATTATATATATATATATATATAATTATATATATATTATTATATTATATATATACTATATATATATATATAATATATATATAATATATATATATATATATATATATATAAACCTGTATTTGGGTCCTTTGAGCCTTACCTTACTTTGGCGTCAAAAATAAAATTACATTAAATCTGTTACAAATAATATTTGAGAGAACGGCCATTGCCAAGAGTAATATATCTTATCTTTCTATATAAAAAACCCTATGAAACCTATTAATTTTGAACTGAGGAAAAGTTTATTTGGTCAAAAGACTTAAATTTTACACACATTTTCATTATCTCATTCATGATCGCCGCCTGATTGTCACCTTGCCACCCTCCCTTTGGTTAACTACCCAGTTTCCCCATAACCATAAATATAGAATTGATAGGTATATATATGATATATATATATATAATATACCTATATAAATTACTAATATATATATATATTATATATTAT
The DNA here is from genome assembly GCA_015478945.1 of Trachelipus rathkii. Lineage (NCBI taxonomy): Eukaryota > Metazoa > Arthropoda > Malacostraca > Isopoda > Trachelipodidae > Trachelipus > Trachelipus rathkii. The sequence continues at coordinate 34,066 of JABUQX010038241.1, forward strand.
CAATACATAAATAAACAACACTCCAACTTAACAACCTATTATATAATATATATAGTCACAAAAAAAACAGAACAAAAAAAATGCAACAACAGAAAAAACAAAAAAAACGACAAAAAAACACATATAACAATATAATAAATAATAATACAAATACATAAACTTACATATAATATCATGCACTTATTCCCAAAAGTAAATGTGCTGATGTCGTATTTAATTATGTATTAGACTTACCTGAAATTACAAGTTATCTTTTTCGAAGTATGACCCTTGGGAGGTTACACAACGGTTCCAACGTTTCTTCCACTGTTCATGGTAGTACCGGAAGTCATTTTCCTGAAGCGTGTTTAGTTCACCTGTTAAAGTATTTTTATGTTTCCATCGTCTCAAAAATGCATGGACCTTTCAGCTTCATTTTCAACTTAGGAAGAGGTAGAAATCGCCCGGAGCTAGATCTGGGCTGTATGGAGGATGTGGAAGTACTTGAATTTTTTTCTTCGCCAGAAATTCTATAATTGAGAGCATAATGTGAGATGGCGCGTTATCGTTATCGTGGTGCAGCACCCAATCGTCTGCTATGTCTGTTCTGATTCGCCGAACTTGTTTTCGAAGTCGTTCCAATACATCTTTGTAAAGGACCGTGATTTAACTGTCTGTCGTGTAAGTAGAAATTTCCTTGTGCACAATCAACGCTGTCGAAAAAAACAATAATTCAGGTTTTCACTTGGACTTGTTCATACGGTGCTTTCTTCGGGCGAGGAGAATTTTTGTGTGCCATTCTGCACTTTGCCGTTTGGATTCAGGATCATACTCAAAAACCCATGATTCATTGCCTGTTGTAACTTTATCCCAAAAATTGTGATCCATTTCGAGTTTTTCAAGTAAATTCTTGGACAAAATTTTGACCCCTGTTGGCTTTATCTCGCATCCAACCA
>JABUQX010038242.1:0-2500 GCA_015478945.1 Trachelipus rathkii
AAAAATGATAATCATAAGTATACATGGAAGAGTGAGATAACGGGGGGGAAGGCGATACTAGATTATGTGTGTGTAAATGGGAGGGATAGAGGTAGATTATTAGATGTAAATGTATTTAGAGGGGCGGGGAGGGGGATATCAGATCACTATTTGGTAATTGCCAGGATAAGGGTGGGAGGAGAGGTGACGGTTAGGAAAAGGGAAGAAAAGAGGAGAGTGGAAGTGATAAAGGTGGAAAAATTGGAGGAGATAGGGTGTAAGAGGGAGTTTGGGAGAGGTATGGAGGACAAGTGGAGAAACGTGAGAGGGATGGGAATTGGGGAGGTGGAAGGGGAGTGGAAGAGATTTAGAGAGGCAGTATGTGGAGAGGCTAGAAGGGTATGTGGAGTAAAAAGGGTGGGTGCAAGCAGAAGGAAAGGGAGTGAATGGTGGTGTGAGGAGGTGAAGGAGGTGGTGAAAAGGAAAAAGGAGGCTTATGTGAAATGGTTGGGAAGTAGGGGAGTAGATAGCTGGGAGGAATATAGAAGGGTTAGAGTGGAAGCAAAGAGGGCGGTGGAGAGGGCGAAGAGAAGAGCAAAAGAGGATTGGTGTAGAAAAGTGACGGAAAATTTTGAATCAGGGAATAAGATGTTCTGGAAAGAGGTTAATAAAAAAAGGAAGAAGAAGGAGGGGTTGGGGGAGAGGATTAAGGGAGAAGATGGGGACTGGATAGGAGGAGAGGTTAGGGTGAGGAAGAGGTGGGGGGAGTATTTTAGTGGACTATTAAATGAAGGGGGTGGGGTAGGGGAGGAAGATATGCAAGAGGTGAGGAGGGGAAATGTAGTGGGGAGGGAGGGGGAGGATGAAATACAAATGGAGGAAATTATTAGGGCCGTGAATAAAGGAAAAAAAGGGAAGTCCGCTGGTCTGGATGGTGTGAGAATGGAAATGTTGCAGAAGGGAGGTATAGGGGTGGAGGAATGGATGCATAGGTTATTTAACATATGTTGGAGGAGTGGTGAGGTACCACAGGATTGGATGGATGGTTGTTTGGTTCCCCTGTATAAGGGGAAAGGGGATAGGATGGAATGTGGAAATTATAGAGGTATTTGCCTTCTAAGTGTGGTAGGGAAAGTGTACGGAAGAATACTGATTGAGAGAGTAAGAGGTTTAACGGAGGGGAGAATGGGGGAAGAACAAGGAGGATTTAGGGAGGGAAGAGGGTGTGTGGACCAAGTGTTCACACTAAAGATGCTTGTGGAGAAAAGTATTGAGAGGAAAGGGAAAGTGTATGGATGTTTTTTAGATTTAGAGAAAGCATATGATAGAGTGAATAGGGGTGAAATGTGGAGGGTGTTGGAGGAAAATGGGGTGGGGGGTAATTTAGGGAAAGGTATCAGGGCTTTTTATAGGAATAGTAGAATGTGTGTGAGAGTGTTAGGAGGGGAGAGTGAGATGTTTGGGACGATGTGTGGATTGAGGCAGGGGTGTGTAATGTCGCCGTGGCTATTCAATTTGTTTATGGAGAGTGTATGTAGAGGAATGGTGAGGGAGGGGAGGGGGGTGGAATTGATGAAAGGGAATGATAGAAGGGAAGTGAACATGATACTGTTTGCGGATGATACTGCCCTAGTGGCGAAGAACGTGGAAGGGCTGAGGTATTTGGTGAGGGAGTTTGAGAGAATGTGTGGACAAAAGGGGCTTAAAATAAATCCAGGTAAGAGTAAAGTGTTAGTGTTTGAGGAGGAAGAAAGAGAGGAGGGGGAGGAGTTAGAGGTTAGAGTAGGGGGTGTAGTATTGGAAGAAGCAAAGGCTTTTAGATATTTAGGGATGGAGTTGGAAGGGGGAGGGATGAAGGAGGAGATAGAACATAGAATAGGTGAAGGAATGAGGGCTTTGAGTGGTCAGAGAGAAATATGGAAAGGGGGGGATCTATCACGGAAAGTTAAGATAAGTATGTTTGAAAATCTGTGTACCAGCGGTGATGTATGGGTGTGAAACGTGGGGGTTGAATGCCAGGTCTAGGAAAAAGTTGGAAGTATTTGAGATGAAGGGGTTGAGAGCGGTTTGTGGGGTTAGCAGAAGGGAGAGGATTAGGAATAGTGTGGTGAGGGAGAGGTGTGATTGGAGGAATGGTCTGGTGGGAAGAGCGGAGAAAGGAATGTTAAGATGGTATGGGCATTTAGTGAGAATGGAGGAGCAAAGAGTGGTAAGAAGAGTTTGGGAGGCGGAGGGGATAGGAAGGAGAGGAAGGGGGAGACCAAGAAGGAGGTGGATGGATGGAATAAAGGAGATGTTGGAGGAGGGAGGGATGGGGGAGGAAGAGGGTATGATGTTGGCGAGGGATAGAGGGGGGTGGAGGAGGTGGGTGAGGGCGAGATGAGGGGGTGTGAGGGGGGGAGGCTGTACGCACCACCACCCCGCAGAAGGAAAAAAGTGTTTAAAAAAAAAAAAAAAAAAAAATAAAATAAATATATATATATATATATATATATATATATATATATATATATATATATAT
>JABUQX010038242.1:7500-10000 GCA_015478945.1 Trachelipus rathkii
TGTATATTTATTATTTAAATAATAAAAATAAATATATAATATAAAAAAAAAAATATCAGTTTATGAATATAATATAAATCATTTGTGATTTTTTATTTGTGTATTATATACACCTAATTCACCGTATTATATATGGAGTACCTATGATACTAATTTTATTTTAATTGAGAAATCGTTTTTAGACACTATCATCAGAAATAGACTTATTCCTTATTTTCATATCATAATTAATAAATTGAACTATTATTTTATTCATATCCCATTAATATTTCCCCCTTTCTTCTGACATTCCATGTAACGCATAATAATTATCTGATGTAACTTTATAATATTATAATATATTAATTTTTATGTTCTAAATTTATTTTATTAGTTGATTATTTTATTTTATATTACAACCGATATAACACTGTTTTATAAACTAGAGCATTAATAGCAACATATTTACAATGTGATTGTATTATGATTCTTTATATTTCAGTTAATGTTATTCATTTTTTCTATTATTTTGATCTTAATTTTGATAATTTTATTTTTAAAGGCAAATATTTTGATGCAAATAGAATAGTCCCGAAAAGTATATAACCATTGTTATTTGAGTGATGTTAAGCTAAATATAAATAGGATAATAATATATTAATATATACTTATAAGTATTAATTATATAATATATATTAATATAATAATAATATATATAATATATATAATAGTATATATATTATATATATGATTATATTATAATATATATATAATATAATATATATATAATATTTACATCTGTCTTTTTCAGGAGAGGAGACTCTGCAAACTTCTAGAACTCAACCCATGGTATCTGTTAGTTCTTCACAAAACAAATTTAAAAACTAAATCTTAACTTTATTTACCTAACCTACCTAACCTAAACCTAACCTAACATACTCTATAACTCCATAAAACCTAACCTTAATAACTAGCTCGTAGCGGGTCTGTAGGGTGACTTTTTTTTTATTCCATGATTGTTCAGATGATAGCAAAGGTTACCCGCTACTCCACTCCACCATAACTCATCAAATTAAAATAGAAAATTTGTTTTGATGATAAATCATATATATTTATGAAGTGAAGATTTCGACTCAATATAATATTAGAACAACAGTACTTATTCCTCATGCTTAAAAATGCTATATATAATTTCATATATACGTGGCTACTTATTATTTTAATTTATTTTTATTAGATAAATGTTTATTAATATTTTTCTATTTTTAATATATAATTATCTTATAATTATTAATTATTTAATTCATATTAATTATTTATGTTTATTCTATCTCATTTTTATGCCGGTAAAAGCTGTTTCGTTTGAAAGATATGCTTAAAAGTAATAAGTAATATATATATAATAAATACTACGACTATAAATCAAATTATGTATTATCATATATTTTAGTTAACTAATATTATTTAATGAATTGTTTTATGGATCCATTTAGATATTTAATATATTATTAATTAATAATATATATATTAATATATATATATATATATATATCATATTAATAATATATAATATATATATATTATATATTATATAAGTTAATATATATATTAATTATATATATAATTAATTAATATATATATAGTATTTCATTTCACTATAATTATCACTGCTGCATCTTCTGTTTAGGACGAGATCGACCTCACAATAAGTGGAGGTCCGTCTCGCCAGCCAAAATATGAAGCCCTAGGGTTGGTACTCCTTTTCTGATGCTACGAATTCTCACTTAAGGGTTGAAAATGGACGGTAAAGTCTGGGCTACTTTTGCGACTTGCGCTCATATTCGTGGCTCTACTACTGGTTTCTCGCTTTATGGTGGCATGTGACATCATTTCATCTCTTTGCATTTACCCTTTTTCACCTCCCCAGTCTGGGGGACAGACAGGTGGGGTGATGATGATTTGATAGACTTGTATGATTGTTATTCGATGTGATGAAATGTTTCTGTATGTAGGCCTTACCTATATATACAAAAATTACTAGGCTCATATATTGATTGAAATACCCTAGGTTTCTTATTCATATTATACTATATATAACTATACCTACACTTTTTATTTTTAAGAAAAACCATATAGTTTTTTTATTTATTCATTTTTAATGTGTAGATATTTTTTTTTTTCATATATATTATAACTTTATATATATACTAATAACGTCACTCCTAACATACTTTAGCGGCACTCAACTCTAACTTGAAGTTACTATATATCTTGTTTATATATGTAGGTTTCTTTGTTAATAATTTTGTAGAAACCTTACTACTATATACTACCTCACATATCTGTATATATTCTATCACCTATCTCTTCCAAATTAATATACTGAGTACTCATTTCATTCAAATGTTATGAACCAATTTCCTAAGGTTTCTAGTAGTTATCTGAGTATAAAAATATATACTATTATCTTTATTATCTCTTTTAGTCATTAATTATTTTTATCTCTATTCCCTTCACGTAC
>JABUQX010038243.1:0-24984 GCA_015478945.1 Trachelipus rathkii
GAGATACTTTATCATTTAACCTAGTTTTGTTTCAGCTAATATATTATTATTACCATAGTACGCATTAGAAGAAATCCCAATCATCTAGCAACCCACCATCCTACCTTCCGAGCACTCCCTCTTGTTGAGGACTGACAAATGAAGATTCGGCAGAGGCGTCATATACGTACACAGTTTCCACACTTAAATCCAGATCCCTTTGATCAAATTACAGCTCGATGAAGTGTGTCAATTAAATTTCAAAACTTTCAAAAGTTCATTATATCAAATTTTTATAGCTTCACCGAAGATATCATAAAGTTCATTTTAATTCTAAAAACGTCTGACTATAATTCTTTCATTTACATGAAATACTTCTTTTAAAACCAAATTATTTTTCCAAAAACATCCAAAAATTTCAATATTCTTTATCAAATCTTCTACGTCGATCGTTACTCCATCCAAAACTCAGCTAGCTTGTCAAGACATTCTAATGATTGCGGACTGCGGATGCCGGATAGTTTAAGTTTTATAGAGTTTAAGACACAGAACTTCATATATATATATATATATATACATATACTATATTTAATATAAATGACTACATATTACTACTATCTATATATATATATATAATATATACTATATTCAGTATATTGTTTTATTCATCAGAGAAGAATCTATAAATTATATTATATATATATATATAATATATATATCTATACTATAATATATCTACTAATAATTATATATAACTATATATTATATATAGTTATTATATATATATTATATATATATATATATATAAACTATATTATATATATTATATATATATATAATTAATACTATTATATTATAAATATATATATTTATAATATATAACTATAACCCGTGTTACCAGGGTGCGGGACTTGGACCCAACTCTTTTGCACCCCACAAAACCTCTTTCCCAAGCCTCCACCAATTTGGAAAAGGATCATATATTAATCAGCTTGAAATTAATAATATCTTAGATTTAAAATAAGCGTTTTCAAACAAAAGCCTCTCTTGAAGCCCTTTCAGGGGCAGAGTTTGCTTAATCTTTTCGTCGTAAATGAAGATGCTGCACCACTGAAAGACGCTCACTAAATACACTTGTTAAAGGGTATGCTAAGAATTCCCTGACGACCTCTGCAAGATGTGGAAAACTTTTTAGCAATTAAATCATTCCACAAGACCATGTGGATATATTATCCTGATCCAACTTTTTCTCTTTTGATATTCTTCGATCAATGACATAGCTGTTTTTTTTGACACTCCTGAACAAAGCCTCTATCATCGCTTGCTAAAACAGCGAAAAGAAACGATTCTGGATTAGAATGATCGCTTAACAGATGGTGATGCGTGTCTGTTTTGTGTGTGTGATCTTTTTCGCTTTTTATTCGCTTGTGTATTTCTAGCCTCTATGCAGTATTTCATCACCTAGGCATCTTAAATTAACTTTAACCACTCTGTAAATCACGTGGTTCAAGAAATTTCTGTTTTGTATCTAGGATTTAGAAAAGTTGCTATGTACCAATCCGTCGTACCGTTTTCCAGAGTCTTTGACAAACTGTTATCTATCTATATCAGCATGAGTGCTGTGTCATCCATTGACATTCCTCTGTTTTGATATCCTATTATTATATATCTATATACATTATCTACTACATATATATACTATACTATTATATATATTATATATATAATCATATATATATATATATATATATATATATATATTACCTATACTATTATATATTACTACTATATATATATTTATATATATAAACCTATCTTATATACTATCTAATATAATATATCTACCTATACTATATATATTATTATAATATACTTATATATAATAACTATATATACATATATAACTATATCTATAATATACTACTATATATACTTCAATATATACATATAATACTATATCTATATAAACTCATAACCCATATATATATATACTATTATTAATATAATACTACAGGTAGTGCAACACATCAGCTTTCCCTTCATCCAATTCATAGACTTACAATAACTATCCGCTTCCGCAAAAAACATAATTGCGATGCGGTTGCCGGAATGCGCCCGATAGTGAAAATCGTCGCGGATATACCGCATCACATAGCGAATGCGGTTTCCGCCTCACACTCTAATATTATATATCATAAAATTATCATAACATATACTTATAATATATATCATATATACTATATATATACTATATATAATATTATATCATATATAATCATAATATATATAAATACTATATATTAATTATATATCACATATATATATATATATCATACTAGTATACCATATACATATATATATATATATACTAATAACTTATATATATATATATATATATACCCTATACTATAATATATTCTATCATCTCACTATATATATATCATATAATACTATATCCATACCTTACTATATAAATAATATATATACTATGTCCCCTAATATATATATTTATATACTATATATAATATTATACCCTGTATGATCGTCTTTCTTGTGATGCAGAATTACACTGACAATTTCTTAGCTTCTATTTTTTTCCAATTACACTGGTTAAAACATCATAGTCCCACCATTGGTTTAACCTCCAAGTCACCCTTATACCTCTGTACACTTTTCCTAGTCTACATCCTTGTTTTTCCAAGTCTATTCTAATGAGGAAACGTACTTGGGCGCTTAGTGCACTAAGTGAGTACGGCATAACTTGCACAAAGCGTAAGAGTCCTTGCACTCTGGACAGACTTCATCGGATATACGGGTCCATTCTCCTCATTAATACATGTTAAAAGAAATATGCTCATACAAAGTGCCAAGCCTAAAATTCTGCACCTGGAGGGCTAGTGTTGGCTTTTATTTTGTGACAAATCAGATATCCCGGATTATTATTTACTATTATATTATATTAATTATATTATATTATATCTATATTATTTATATTATCATTATATTATTGTATTCATATTATATTACATTATCTACTTATTATATATTACATATTATAACCATTATTTACTATATATATATACTATATATACTACATATATATATACTCCAGCCCACCCTCCCCCCCTCCACCCCCCCCCCCCCTCCCCCCCCCACCCCCCCCCCCCCCTCACCCCCACCCCACAACCCCACCCCCCCCCCCACCCACCCCTCTTCATCTCTTCTCACCCCACCTCCTCCCCCCCCCCCCCAACCCACCCTTCACCCACTCCCCCCCCCCCCCCCCACCCCCCAACCCCCCCCCACACCTGCCAACCCCACCCAACCCCCCCCACCCTACCAACCCCCCACCACCCCCCCCCCACCCCCTACTCACCTACATACACCTATTAACTACTCCACTCCAACATTATATATATACTCATCCTAACTATACCCACTACACTACCTATAATACTATACTACTACTAATACTTCACTCACTCACTATATAATACCTCACTATATATATATCACTAATATATTTATAGCAATGTACCCCACCCCCTATACTCACTAATCACCTACTACCTCATCACTACTCATCATACCCTCTCAGTATTGCGCGCCATCCGGACGCTCTCACGCACCCTTTTCGCATATGAAAGGCAATAGAGTTCACTCACGCGTCTGACTCTGGAAATACTAACAGCTACTTAACTGGGACTACACGCCGAATCCGGTCGTAAATTTGTCACAGCTCCTGTCAGGCATGTATACTAGCTCCGGGGTTGTCACCACCCGAGGGTGGCTGACCGGCGATCTGGCTTCACGCGGCCGCTTCGGCAGCTTCTGAGCCGGATTGAGCTTTAGGCTAACGCAGCGCTTTGCGGCAACCGAGCCACCTGGAGGTCACAGACCAGAAGGTCTGCTTGACCCGACCAGACACAGACTGAGCGCAGCCGTGACGCATACACACAACCACATTACTATTATTTATATTTTATTATTAATTACGTCGAAGAAGTGTTTCCGGAGGAAACACTTCTGAGTTGTTTTTAAACACCACTCCTGCGTTGTCCTTCACGCGCACTTCCGCGTCCGCCACATAGCATTGCCTCGACCGCCATCCGCACCGCACTCGCATCGCACAGGCACCATACACCCGACCCCCCACGCAACACACTGCACTGCACGTCCGCACCGCCGAAAGAAATTGACGACCTCACACGGAATGATCCAATCTTCGAGCCGACTTCAGCTCAGCCTCGGTCCATCATCCGTCCGCACAGCACCGCGCACCGCAACCCAGCACCGGCAACCGCCACCGCGCCGTAGCGCTCCCGCTTTTCGCTCATCTCTCGAAGTTTTTATTATATATTATATTATTATTCTTATGTAAATATTATTATTATTATTAATTATTATTATTACTATTATATTATTTTATTTTTATTACTTATTATTATTATTTGATTATATAATATATTATTTATTATTATTAATTATTATATTATTATTTTCCACCCGCTGTTTTCTTCTTCGCATCCCGGTTCACGAAGCTTCGATATATTATTCTACATGCGGTTTGAGTATATCGTATTGGGGTCAAAATTTGGAGGGATGTTAGATGGAGGAGGTAACCTCGTCATAGAGAGGTTAACGATCCCGTCGGGTCCCCCACGAAGGGGGCCCTCACCCCCATTATCAAAATGTTCAGTAATTGCTGACATTTGCGTGAGTGATTCTGAGTTGAGTTTCTAAGAAGACTTTGGTATACCGGAATCCCTGATGAGTTGGACTCCGGCACCGGCTGCTGGAAAGCCACTGCGCGTGCATCCGAATATACTAACAGTCGCTATAACAACAATATTGGTCTGCTTATAATGTTATTGGTCTGTAAATTCGAAAAAATAAGTTTGCAGAACCATCAAGAGAAAAAAAAAAATAAATAAATAAATAAAATTCTTACACTCTTTTACTGTTTATACTTACATTTACGTTTTTACAATAACCTAAAGCGTATCAATAATCAACCACTATCCAACACTCCCTCCTGTACCATCTTGTGATCTATTGAACTCTATTGATTAAGGTCAAATTTTTATTAAATTGTAACGTATATATAACATTACCCTATAAGCTACAAAAAAGACAAAAAAAACAGTAAATCACATAATCAAACCTACTCCAAACCCTCATCCTGACCATCTGTGACATTAATTGATCTATTGATTAAGGTCAAATTTTTACTAAATTCTTCATTTTTATTACATTACGCTAAAGCGTATTCATCAAATCAAAAACCACTATCCCACTCCTCCTGACCATCTGTGATCTATTGATCTATTGATCTAAGGTCAAATTTTTACTCAAATTGTAAGCGTTTTACGCATACCCTAAGCACGCTAAATCCACTATATCAAACACCACTATCCAACCTCCTTCGACCATCATCGTGATCTATTGATCTATTGATATCAAGGTCAAATATTTACTAAAATTGTAACGTTTTTACATACCCTAAGCAGTAAATCACTAAATCAAAACCACTTATCCCACCTCCCTCCTGACCATCTGTGATCTTATTGACTTATGATAGGTCAAATTTTTACTAAATCGTGACGTTTTCACAATACCCATACCATCAGTAAATAGTAAATCAAACCACCTCCGGCCACCCTCCCTGTCCATCCCCCTTGTATTCTATTGATCTATTGATCTATTGATTCAAACCACATTTCGAGTAATCATTTTGAATAACATAACATTAAAATAAGTTCTTTATACAACCATACAATCATATATGTTAACGTAACAAACGTTTTCACATTAATAAAGCTCTACTTAGCATCATCCTGAACTATGAATTAACTCCCACAAAGACAAACTTAAGCCACATCTTAAAAGGAATAAACTGGTAACGCTAACAAAAGTTCCGCACTTAACAACACTAAAGTAACTATATAGCATACAAACACGTAACCTAACTTACACTTTTCCTAACATATCACTGATATTTTACATTAAGACTGTAATATTTAACCAAAAATTTACCATAACCGTGTGTAATTATAATACAGACCAATGAGTATACTCCAACGTAAAGTGTTCACATTAATAAAGCTAACAATGCAAATCAACTGAACTAGAAAATAAGTACAACAACAAACCTAACACATCTTAAGCAGGAATAAGCAGTCAACATTAACAAAGTTCCACACTTAACACCAGTAAAGCAACTACATGGTATGCAAAACGTAACCTAATCTTACTTTTTCAAGCATAGCTCTAACATATTAACGTTAATCTTACACTAACACAGTAACATTTAATAAATTTACCAACAACATGGTTAATTATCAATATACAGAGCAGCGGAAAGTATGCTAGGTAACAAAGTTTCCACATCAAATAAAGCTAAACATATGCGTTACATGAACTAAGAAATATGTACAAAGACAAACTATCACACCTTAAAACACGAATAAACTGTTTAACATTAACACGTTCCACACTAACACCAATAAAGCAAACTAACATGGTATGCAAAACGTAACCTAATCTTATTTTTCAAAGCATAACTCTAACATATTAACGTTAATCTTATACTAACACAGTAACATTTAACTAAAATTTCTCACAACAGTGGTTAATTATACTGATCAACGAAGGGCTGAGGCCTTACCCCTCCTTCGGAGGGGTAAAGCCCTAAGTTAGGAGGAGGGGTAAGGCCTCAGCCCTTCGGGCTGAGGCCCAAAGTCCGCTTACACCCCTTCGGGGTGATCCCCCCTCGCAGGATTCACAACCCTTTCAAAGGGGCGCATCCCCCATGGGTTTTCTCTCGGAAGGTAATTGGTGTTGCTTTAGATACTCCTTGGTTAATGAAAACTGTTTATTCGTAAGTTAAGTACGTTATGTTAAATTTCTATGACAATGTGGAAATAACACTGATTTGTTAGAGAAATGATGAGTTTTTGTAAGATATTACTGTGTTAACTGACGATGATGTGTTAGAAACGTGAGCCTAGGTTAAGTTTTTGTTGAATAATGTTAGGTTTGCCCTAGACTTTTGCTAATGTCTACGATTATTCATAGGTCAAATGATGTTATACTCGAAACGAGTGACACTTTGATGAAGATAGTGTCAATTCATAGTTCAAGATGGTGGCATCTTTGATAGATTGGTCACTTTGTTAAGGGATTTTGTTAGATAATACGGCTTTACCTGTTGCTAATATGCTTGCGAAAATTGGGAACATATCGAGTATTGTAAGACCTGTTAGCTATTTACCTTGATCAGTAGGGAAATTTTTCAGGATGTTTTAGCTGATTATTCATACGTGAGGTATGTTAGGTTTGCATTGGTACATTAATATTCCTAGTCGCGGTTATGAATTGTTAGCTTTATTGATGCTAAAACTTTTGTTGGTTAAAGCATATATTCGTAGGTTAGTATATAAAGAAACAATTTTTATGTTATGTTTGTCAAAATGATACTTGAAATATGACTTGAATCAATTAGATCAATAGATCACAGGCGGTGGGGACGGGTAGGGGACTGCAGGGATGGGTTGGTTTGATTTACTGATTTACTGATTTAACTGCTTTAAAATCAGTAAATTATTACGTTTTACTGTGATATTTTACTAAAAGAACTTATTTTTTTTGTTTTTTGATAAACATTTTTGTTTTTTTTGTTATGTTTGGTTAAACTTTGTTAATGTTTGCGATTTATTCATTGGGGATAATGATATTTAGACGAGGTTATGATGAATTTTTGTGTGAAATATGTTACGTAGTTGATGTAAAACATTTGTTACGTCAGTATTATATCTTTGTCAGTGTGATGATTAGACAGGTTTATGCCAAACTTTTTGTTAAATATTTACGATGTTAATGTAAATTAACATTGGTATGTTAGAGATATATGCTTGAAAAAAGTGTGATAGGTTACGTTTTTGGACGAAGTGTTATGTACTTTACTGTTGTTAAAGGCGGAAGTTTTTTGTTAATGTTAGTGGTTTATCGTAGTATGGTGTGTTGGGTTTTGTCGTTGTACATTATATTCTTAGTTCCAAGGTTATGTTATGTTGGGTTTTTAATGTAAAAAAACGTTGTTACGTAGCATATACTCGATGGTTAGTAAATAAAAAGGAACTTATTTTTTATGTTTATCCAAAATAAAACTTTGTTATGTTACAGTTATTCGTTGGTCTGTATGATAATTAAACAAGGTTATGATAAATTCTTGTTAAATATTACTGTGTTCAATGTAAATAACGTTAATAATGCTGAGATATGTTTTGGAAAAAGCATGAATGGGTTACGTTTGTATGCAGTGTTCAGTTTACTTTACAGGTGTTAAGTGTGGACCTTTGTTAATGCGTAAACAGTTTATTCATGTTTAAGTTGTGATAGATTCGTCGTTGTACATTATTTTTTAGTCGCATATGATGCTATTGTTAGCTTTATTAATGTGAAAACCTTGTTATGTTAGCATATATTCGTTAGTTAGTATATAAAGAACTCATTTTGTGCGAGGGGTTTCGTTATTTCCAACTATGTGTCATTTATATTTAATTGTAAACCGAATGGCGACTGCTACATTGCTCATATTCCTGTCAGAGGGTTAAATATAATAAGTATTGCATCACTTTATGCAAATGGTTATAGCTTAAAATCATTTTCATGTTTAGAGTTGTTATTTTCTGAAAGGGGAAGGAGTCTAAAAAGAGATAATGTTATTTGGGATAAGGTTATGATAAATTTTTGTTAAATATTACTATGATAATGTAAAAAACTTTGTTACGTTTGCAAATATTCGTTGGTCTGTATGATAATCGGTCAAGGTTATGATACATTTTTTGATAAATGTTACTGTGTCAATGTAAGATTAACGTTAATATGTTAGAGATATGTTTGGAAAAAGTATGAACAGGTTACGTTTTGTATGTAAAGTTAGTTTACTTTACTTTACTGGTGTTAAGTGTGGAACTTTGTTAATGTTATCAGTTTATTAGGGCGTAAGATGTGTTAGGTTTGTCGTTGTACATTTTTTCCTAGTTCATATGATGCTATGTTAGCTTTATTAATGTGAAAACATTGTTATGTTAGCGTATATTCCTGGTTAGTATATAAAGAACTCAGTGGAACTTGTTAATGTTAACAGTTTTAATTCGTATGTAGTTGTCGTTAGGTTTTTTCTTTTGCCATTGTTTTCTTAGTTCATTGTTTACGCTAATGTTAGTTTTATTGAATGTGGAAACTTTATTACGTTAGCATACTTCGTTGATCAAGTAAATTAACCACTGGTTTTGTGGAGAAATTTTTAGTTAAATGTTACTGTGTTAGTGTAAGATTAACGTTAATATGTTAGAGTTATGCTTGAAAAAGTAAGATTAGGTTACGTTTTGCATACCATGTTAGTTGCTTTACTGGTGTTAAGTGTGGAACTTTGTTAATGTTAACAGTTTATTCGTGTTTAAGGTGTGATAGGTTTGTCTTTGTACATTATTTTCCTAGTCAGGCTACGATATGTTAGCTTTATTGATGTGGAAACTTTGTTACGTTAGCATACTTTCGCTGCTCTGTATGATAATTAACCAATGTTGTGATAAATTTTAGTTAAATGTTACTGTGTTAGTGTAAGATTAACGTTAATATGTTAGAGTTATGCTTGAAAAAGTAAGATTAGGTTACGTTTTGCATACCATGTTAGTTGCTTTACTGGTGTTAAGTGTGGAACTTTGTTAAATGTTGCCTGCCTTATTCCCTGCTTAAGATGTGTTAGGGTTTGTTTGTTGTAGCATTATTTTCTTATTCAGTTGATGGCTAATGTTAGCTTTATTAATGTGGAAACCCTATTATGTTAAGAGTATACTCATTGGTCTGTATGATAATTACACACAAGGTTATGGTAAATTTTTGTTAAATATTACAGTCTTAATGTAAAATAACAGCGATATGTTAGAAAAGTGTAAGTAGGTTACGTGTTTGTATGCTATATTAGTTACTTTAGTGTTGTTAAGTGCGGAACTTTGTTAGCGTTACCAGTTTATTCCTGTTTAAGATGTGCTAAGTTTGTCTTTGTGAGTTATATTCATAGTTCAGATGATGCTAAGTAAGCTTTATTAATGTGAAAACTTTGTTACGTTAACATATATTGATTGATGTTTGTATAAAGAACTTGATTTTATGTTATGTTTATTCAAAATGATACTCGAAATGTGACCTGAATCAATAGATCAATAGATCATAGGTTGGTGGTATTAGAGGCTGAGGGAGGTTAGATTGGTTTGATTTACTGATTTACTGATTTACTGCATTAGGGTGTGTAAAAATGCAAATTTTTTACGTTATAAACATAAAAAGAATAGGGTGGGTAGGGCAGGGTGGGTGGTTTGATTTACTGATTAACTACTTTAGGGTGTGTAAAAACGTTACAATTTTAGTAAAAATTTGACCTTAAATCAATAGATCAATAGATCACAATGGTCAGGAGGGAGGTTGGATAGTGGTTTGATTTAGTGATTTTACTGCTTTTAAGGTATGTAAAACGCTACAATTTAGTAAAAAATTTGAAACCTTAATCAATAGATCAATAGATCACAGATGGTCAGGAGGGAGGTTGGATAGTGGTTTGATTTAGTGATTTACTGCTTTAGGGTATGTAAAACGTTACAATTTTAGTAAAAATTTGACCTTAATCAATAGATCAATAGATCACAGATGGTCAGGAGGGAGGTTGGATAGTGGTTTGATTTAGTGATTTACTGCTTTAGGGTATGTAAAAACGTAAATTTGAAAAAAATTTACCTTAATCAATAGATAATAGATCACAGATGGTCAGGAGGGAGGTTGGATAGTTGTTTGATTGATTTATGATTTACTGCTTTAGGGTATGTAAAACGTTACATTTTAGTAAAAATTTGACCTTAATCAATAGATCAATAGATCACAGATGGTCAGGAGGGAGGTTGGATAGTGGTTTGATTTAGTGATTTACTGCTTTAGGGTATGTAAAAACGTAAATTTGTAAGTTATAAACATAAAAAGTGTAAGAATTTTTTTTTTTTTTTTTCTTGATGGTTCTGAAACTATTATTTTCGAAATCTACAGACCCAATAACATATATAAGCACACCAATATTGTTGTTATACGACTGTTTATTAATTCGGCACCGCAGTGGCTCCAGCACCGGTGCCGGAGCCAACTCATCAGATTCCTATACCAAGTCTTTCTAAAAACTCAACTCAGAATCATCTCACCAAATTTCAGCCAATTACGAACATTTTGATTTTTTAATGGGGGTGGGGTCCCCTTCGGGGGGACCCACGGGGACGTAACCTCGTCTATGACGAGGTTACCTCCCCATCTAACATCCCTCCAAATTGTAAATTAAATCAAACATTAAATACTACAGATAAATTGTTCAGGCATCAATACGGACTAAGGACTTGACCCCTACATAAAAAAATAATAAATAATAATAATAATAATAAAAATAATAATAATAATAATAATAATAATAATAATAATAATAATAATAATAATAATAATAATAATAAAAACTTCAGAGGATGAGTCGAAAGCGGAGCGCTACGGCGCGGTGCGTTGCGGTGCGGTGCGGTGCGGTGCGGTGCGGTACGGAGATGGACCCGAGGGCTGAGCTGAAGTCGGCTCGAAATTGAGATCACTCCGTGATCTCAATTTCTTCGGCGGTGCGGACCGGTGCAGTGCAGTGGGGTGCGGTGGGGTGCGGTGTGGTGCTGTGCGATGCAGTGCGGTGCGGTGCGGTGCGAGGCAATGCAGTGCGGACGCGGAGTCGCTGAAGGACACGCAGAAGGGTTTAAAAAACAACTCAGAAGTGTTTCCTCCGGAAACACTTCTTCGACGTAATAATAATAATAATAATAATAATAATAATAATAATAATAATAATAATATAATAATAATAATAATAATAATAATGTGTTTGTGTATGCGCACGCGCGCTCAGTCTGTGTCTGTCGGTCAAACAGACCTTCGGTCTGTTTGACCTCCAGGTGCTCGGTTGCCCAAACGCTCGTTAGGCCTAAACTCATCCGCTCAGAAGCTGCCAACGCGCGCGTAAGCCAGATCGCCGTAGCCACCCTCGGGGGTGACCCCCCACTATATACATCCTACAGACTTGAAATTTACACGGATTCGAGCTTATCCCATACATAGCTTATATTCCAAGTTTCAGACCTATAACTCTATTCCTTCATATCGAAAAGGGTGCTAGAGCTCCGGATGGCGCGCAACTACACTTATATCGTATATATATATATAATATATATATATATATATATATATATATATTATATAATATGTTATATATATATATATATAATATATATATATATATATATATATATATATATATATATATTATAATATTATATTTATATTTTAGTAACAGCTTCATTCTTTTATCTGATAGCAAGCGCCATCACACTGGCATAGTGCAGTACATGGAATGTTTGCTTTTACACATTTGCACTTTAGACAAGCTACTCTACATGTACAGCGAAGAAGTTCCTTGCATGCATCACCTGCAGCAGGTAGACTTGTCCAGAGTGGTTGGTACACTGTATTATTCTTAACCCAACCCCACTCTGTAGCATCTGGAAGGACTGGATTGAGAACGGTGATTGATCCCCAAACATGCCCCCCTGGCATGCAGCTCTTTTGGCGTGTTGCAGTAAAGCGCCTTGAGTTGGAGGTATGCCTTCAATAGCACGATTCTTCCGTGGGATTAAGTACTTCCTAGCTGCATTAACACTTTCCGCTGTACTTGTTCGATCATAGAAAAGTACCACTTTTCTCTCGAAGATTGCCATTGCTTCTGTTGACACTGTTGTGGGAGTCGCTCCTAACTCGTAACTTTAAGAAACACTGCCGTTGCTGCCGGGAATGCGTTCCACACTGTATCATGATATGTTCTCATTAACCGTGTTATTAGGGTTATAAAGCCAAGACTTTTCATCTGTCCTTGCAGTTTCAAACGCAGTGACGTCGGTAGCATTATCTACTTCACTTTCAGGCACTGACATGTTAATATATTTCACTGAAACTGGATGAACTTCAGTGTAAAAAGATGGGATTTCATCAACTGTTTTCTGCTTTCCAGCTTCTAATATTTCGATTTTTCCCAAGGCCTTCCCATCACCAACTTCATTTGGGTGTTGAAACAATGAGATCCCTGCTCCGTGGAGTGATTCCAGTGACGTAGTTGACGATGGATTGGGATCTATGTTGTCGATCGCAGAAGTTGTGAAAACGTCGCTCGTACATTTGAAGAACACGCAACATTCTTCTCAGCAAATGTTTCATACATTGCGTTTCCAAGGTCAGCAGATAGTCTTAGCACCCTATCGTAGAAAATGCTTAATCAAAGTCCATACATTTTATCTACCAAGTGCTTCTTGCGAGTTGTGGTATGGACATTAACTCCTCTCTCTCTCTCTCTCTCTCTCTCTCTCTCTCTCTCTCTCTCTCTCTCTCTCTCTCTCTCTCTCTCTCTCTCTCTCTCTCTCTCTCTCTCTCTCTCTATATATATATATATATATATATATATTATATATATATATATATATATATACTATATATTATATATATATATATATATTATATATATATATATATATATATATATATATATATAAAGGGAGTGGCGTTTTCTGGCTCCTTTTGTGTAGAACCGCAGATCCACGTCTTTAGTATCTTGGGCTTTGAATTTAAGCAACTGTGCGATAGACAACACTGCTTGATTTTCAAGAGGATGATTACTTTGTTGTGTTATATTATACCCATCAGTTACCATTCTCACAAGTGATAACAGCGTGTTAGGTACCGATATTTCCTGACATTCCCTTTTGGAAAGTTTCATTGAACTGAACGTTTTCATCGAACATATCACGGCGGACTACATTAGCAAAACATATTGCATCTGTATCATTGTTCTTTTCACATGCATCTGAAAGTGCTTGACCGACACCTTCTTCAAATGTTAGTAATACATCGCGACCCTTCTTGAAAGCGATTAATCCTGGTATATGAGCTAGAAGCTTCTCCTTCAGTTTTGTCGAATGTACTCCGTGATTGTCTGTGCATATTTGCTGTAGTCTTTCACAAAATAACTTTACAAGGTCTGACAGCTTGAACACCGGTGTGATGATTTTATCCTGTGCTGCTTCCTCAATATAAGTTTTCAGTTGCGCAAAAACAATGCCTCGCATTACATTATTATCATCCACATAGTTTTGTTTCTGTTTCTTTGATCTTACACGGTTATACAGTGACCAAAGACATTTTAAATGGTACATCGCTTCGATGGCAATCATATCTCCTTCACCTAGTTTGCCAAGCAGACTCGTGTCTTCCAGTAGCAGCGCTGCACTTCGAACGCGAGTGTCCAACCCAAAAGTTTCGGCTTGAGTTAGGTCTTTCCTATTTGCTTCTTGATTGCAAAAGAAACACACGTGTCGGTCGCTTTCTTCTTTACCGACGGTTTCAACGAGCGCAGAGATTCTCAGACGTTTATTTGATCCAGCTTTCTCAATCTCCTCTTGTGTATGTTCCCGACTGAGTATCATGTTTAGCTTAGCTTTATTGTAATTGTATCGACACCTTTTATGCCAAACTGCATTATTCACACGCAATGTATTTTCTACGCAGCTACCTTCATCAAGTCTGCAAATCTTCAATGTTATAAGTAGTCCCTTTGATTTCTCAAACATCTCAAGATCTTCTGCAAGTGTTCTATAACCAGTTTCAGAATCTTTCAATTTCGACTTTCCAGGGCAGGTCAGTTTTTCGTTAATATCTGTTTGACAAATGACACACAAATCCCAGTTAGTGGCTATTTGTTTAACAGATGATGGAGTTTATACCTCTGCTTCTGCAATATTAACGTATTGCACCTTCTTCGCTATGGTTAGTGATCTGCTGTAATATTAATTAAACGTAATGGTAGCGTTCAAATTTTCGTTCAACAGCACACCCTTCAAAAAAATCGTTGTAATTTAATAATATTTAATCCGAACCTAATATAATATAATAAAACTAATATTTACTTATTTACCAATTTAAGTGCATATTATAAACACCAAAACATTTATTTTACTGTCGATTATTGAAAAATCACATTTTGAAAGTAATATTTGGATGACCCCTCCATTTAGTGCAATGGGTATATCTCAGCATGGCACTATAGCAGAATGTAATCTATATATAAAAATAAACTTTTGTTCTAACTTTGGTGTTTCTGTCACATAATGTACGATTATTTGGTTATGCCGCTCCACTATACTAACTGGTTTGACATGCTGTCCTACTTCTTTTATTTCCCATGGAATGATTTCTGCAAAGAATGTCAAACTTTATCTTTGCTTCTTCCTCTTTCCTTCCTCTTGCATCTTCCGACGACACAACTACCTTTATGACTTTTGTTTAAGCTGAACTCTTTGCTCAATCCTTTTCTTCTAATTCCACTTTAGACGATTCCGAAGCCACTCCTACACTTCCACTCCCTCCAACTCAATTATGTCTATTATTGTAATTTATTCTAAATATGTTATTTCTGTTTTCTTTGAGTCTAATACTAAGAAGACGTACGGTTTTGGCGGTATTCCTCCTGTGATTCTGAAAACTTGTGCTTCCGAGCTTGCTCTATTCCTTAATAATCTATTCTGCCTTTGCTTTTCAACATCGACCTTTCTTTTCATGCTAAAAAAGTGCTTTCATTTAGCCTGTCTAGAAAAGAGACTGATTCCTGTCAGCCTTCCAACTATCAGCCTATCGATTTAACTTCTATTCATTCATAAGTTTTCGAATCTATCCTTAACAGGAAGATTTGGAAACAGCTCAATTCTTCTAATTTTTTCCCTGATCGCCGGTATAGCTTTTGAAAGAAACACTCTACTAGTAAGCTTCTTTCTCTTCTTTTTGGTTCTTGATCCTGTTCCCGTTCCCTTCATCATTTCGGTGAATCTTTCGCAGTTGCGCTTGACATATCGCAAGCCTTCGATGGAGTCTGGCACAGAGCTTTGATTTCAAAACTTTCTTTTTCGGTATCTATCCTTCTCCCTGATTTCCTTTCCAGTCGTTCTATAGCAGCTGTTGTAGACGGCCGTCGTTTATCTTTTAAATCTATAAATAATGATGGTCCTCTGGGGTTTGTTCTATCCCTAATCTCTTTCTTATTTTCATTAATGATCTTTTCTCTATTAATTCTTTACCTATCCACTCCTATGCTAACAACTCCACAATTTGTTCACTACTACTATCATATTCATAGACGCCCTTCACAACAGCAATAAGCTTGAGCTAGAAGGGCAGCCTTGAATCAACCAACCTTTGACCTTTCTCGTATTTACAATTGGGGCTTGAGAAAAGTTAATTTTATATGAGTCTATAATTCATGACTATTATATATCTGTTTTGTTTGGTTCTCTTGCCTCATTATCGTACTGTGGTTTCTGCTTATGTTATTTTTAATATCCGCTCTATTTTTGCCTGGTCCTGTGATTACTACTTGCGTATAATTTGCGCTCGCGGAATGAATTTTGGTTAGTGCTTATCTGGACATACGACAATAACTTTCTAGACTAGGGAGTCTGGGGCAACGTTTAGTTAATGGTGGGTGAATGTTGAAAAAATCATTTCGAGGCAATTATTTATTCTTTATAATATAATTTTTCAATATTAACAAATATCAGGGAAGATTTCATTTCATATAACATAAACCTCTTTCCTTAAACTAAATACCCCACACTTTAATTTGGTCAGCTCTTGGTACTTTCTCCTCGTCTATTATTTCACTTTATTTTTGTCCCATAGTTATCCTCCCACATATTCATTTCTTATGGACTCTAAACTATATATCATTATTCACACATATCATTTCTTCAACGCCGGTTTCTCCTCTATTCCATTATACACAACTCATTTATCTTAGCGCGCACCATTTACAATACCGATCATTATTATTTTCAATTTTGGGACCAACACTCTCTGACTCATAGGTCAAACACACGGGACTTACGAGGTCACGTGGGGCTCTCGCCCCTGTCACGCCTCATGTCTGCTAGCTTCAACTTATACCTATTTGTGCAGATTCTCGTCCTGAACCACAGTCAATAGATTCGCTAACACGTCACCTTTGTGCCTCGGTCATCACATAACTTACTTCTGCAGGTTTCGTTTTTTTGTACTCTCTAAGTATTATGTTTGCTTGCTAACATAACGCTATATGGTCGTTTACTCAATACAGCAACTCCACCCTCAAAACATATCTATAATTTTCATTAAACCCTATATATCTCATCTCACAGATTATATACAATGTGCTCAATCAATGGAAACTCTCCCACAACACTTATTTCCTTTTTTAGACACACTATACTAACCGGAGCCACAAACGCGAAACCCAAATCTAATCTGTTCTTATCACCGTATATAGTAGGAAATACTCAACTTTACCAAACCCTCTTATCATACATTTCATTGGTACTCTCCCCGCCACATACAAAAACATCAAATACAGCCAACTTTCCGCTTTAATATTATTAAGGGGGTCGTGACCTGTGCGAAAGATGGTTGACGTTTTCTCCTGTTCCGCGACGTGCCACTTTAAAAGAGAACAGATTTGATTCAATTATATAATCTAACATTCCAAAATATAAAATTCCCTTCTTTATATAAATTTTGATATGCTAAATATAATAATATGCATAAAATAATAAGGTCATCATCAGAAAATATATAATACTTATACTCATACCATACATACTACTACCCAACGTAAACACAATAACATATATATCCTATATATCCTAAGTATATAATCATTAACACATAGCATCATATATATCATAAAAAGGTTCATTAGACTACAGCAACTATTACTTGATTTATCGCCCTTTCAATTTACAATATATTTACTATCAGAAATAGTACTAACTCACCTCAGAATCTAATCACATGTCAAAACATCCCCATGTCTTATTACAAAATAGCCTCTTTCTGACAATTGGCGTGTATCACAATTAATTTATTAGTGGAAGAACAATAGACTCTCTTTATCTCCTGTACTTATTTAGTTTTCTAAATTAAATTACATGGTGGCAATATCACATCAAGAAAATATTTTACACTTTTCAACTATGATAACATATCATCTATGGTAGAACAAATCCTCAATTTACATAATTTACATAACTGTAAAGGAACATTGAAATATCTTGACTCAACTAATAATCCAATAAAAAATATATTCAGAGGCTTTAGTATTAGTTATCTTGGTTGCTCTTGAGTAGATATTTTTTACTAACAGCATCCGATGCTATAACAATTTATAAATATCATTGTTTTTTTGGTTTTAGCTGAAATTGTTTCATCCTATTTACTTTATATACTAAACAGCTTTTTATATTTTTCAGACAACAATCCGCTACCATTTGAGTGTAGTTTATATACTCGGTTAAATTTATTTAGTTCAAATAAATAATTTTATATTGTTCTTACTCTATTTATATTCGTACAGATTCCATCAATGTATATATAAAGGTATGTGATTAAAATCAGAATTTGCATGATGAGAGTTTTGTTCTTAAAATTGTGTATTAAAGACTGTCACCTTCAATGTAAGCCTCACTAGGTGTCTGAAACTCTTTTAAATTCCTTTTTTTTTTTTTTTATAAAGTGCAGGTTGAGCCTGGGTCAGGCAAAGAGATTGATGGGCCGCATGTCTGATCGCAGCTTTTGGAGTGCATATCGACTGTGTTCCAATCTTTGTTCAATCAACCACTCTCTGTGTATAGGAGTCATTGTTTAACGTTATTTATTGCGCAGGTACGTAGTTAGCTAATACTTCCACGCGTCTATAGTGTGTGTTGATGTAGTGTGTGTATATGTGGTTGTACTGTGTATTAATAGTGTGTGTTTACGGGTGGTTAGCGTGTAGATGTATGATAGTGTGTGTGTTTCTTTTCGTTACCCTTTAATACTTTTATTTTACCCTAATTACAGTTCCTTAATATTTACTTTTTTATTTTTATGACATTATCTGTTCATATATTCCGAGCTTATATAATATACTACTAGTAATCTTATATTATCTAGATAGCCTATATTCATGCATACGTTTATTGTTATCTATATATTTATGATCTATATACTAGCTAGTCTAATTCACTTATAATCTATTATCTATATCATAATTTAAGCTTTGCTTCGCTTTTTTTAACTATTTATTTTATTTTATGGGTCTGTTCTTACGGTAATATTCTACCTTCTTGATGGGTTTGCTTAAGGGGTTACATATGTACAATCATCTATGAACTATATCTTTAATATAACCTCACTTTAATACATCTATCAAAACATTTAAAAATAATTTTGGGTTATCTGATTGTGACAATTTTTAGAAATTTGTCACAATTCTAATATAGGTATATACTTTATACATCATTGAGTTACCATAAGAAATTTCATCATATTCTAATATTTTTTTATGGATTTATTTCTTCACTTTAGAAGTTTTATTGGTTTTGTCTCTTATTTTCCAACCGTGTCTGGATCGTGGTGAGACTGGCTTGTGGTGAACCTAGTAATTGCAGGGAATAGGTTCTAGTTGTTTCTGTATTTGGTCGTTGCTAGCGCTTGGGTAATCTGTGACATAGAGTTCCCGGTATCTCCATTTTCTATGGCCTCTGTAATTTTTCTTTTTTGCTCGGTTAGTCATCAGTTTAATTGTATATCTGATTAATAATATGTGTGTTCTAATGTTTATTTAAAATCTTTGTATTTGTGATTGATATTTTTGCATTGATCTTAGTTTAGGTGATGATTGATAGGTAGCTCTCAATTTTCTGTTGTGTGTGTATATTCTATAGGCGTCGTGTTCTTTTTATTTAAGTTTAGTTTTTATATTATCCTTTGTGCGGGATAAAGTCTATTGATCTACATTAATATCAATTTATTTGTTACATTCTTTCAAGTGGGTCAAAGGTAGCGGCTTTAAAATATGTGATTCGGTCTGGCGTGTTTTTGTAATAAGGGCCATATGTGGGGAGAGATTTCTCTTGAACGCTGGTGGTATTAGGGTGGGGTTGTTAAGGCAGTATGCTGCGAATACGCTTTTGGAATATGATTTGGGAAAGGGTGCATGTTAATTTGGAATATTGGTGGATGGGGCATGTAGGTGGGTGAGTAGAGGATTAAAGTTATAAGGAGACGCTGTGTTTGTGTTTGTTTCATTTTATGTAGTTTTTATGTTTTGTTGTGTTTAATAGATGAGCGGCAATACATAACGCTGTTGGTTAGGTATGGGATGTTGCCGGGCTAAAGGAGGCTATGTTGTGTTGCGGGCAGTTGGTTTGATGAATAGCCAGTGTACTTGTGTTTTTGTAAATTTGTAAAGGTGTAGCATTTGTGAATTAACTTGTCTTATTGTAATTGATTTATTTTTGTTGCATTTTTGAGGAGGGGATATGTCGGTTTTGATTACTGATTGGGGTAGAAAGATTGGAGAGAGTTAGTGGTGTAGGAGGTTTGACCAGGTCGAAAGGAGAACATCATGGTCAGAAGAGTGTGGGTGGGTCACCTGTTTATGTGAGGGTCTACAGGAAATCCGTTCATGAAGATAAGGAGTGTCACTGGGTGTTTGAGAGTTCCTGTGAAAGGGTCAGAATCAAACTTTAGTTAGAAATTGTTAGAAGAGATATATTTTGATTTTAGAAGATTCGAGAAAAAGCATCCGAGATATTAAGAACAGAAGGAGATTAGAGGATTGGGCGTAGATTTATTAGCAATATCGGGGCATAAATTTCATGGCCCAAAAGGGATTGGAGCGCTTTATGTTAGAAGAAGAAATGGTGAGAAAATTGGAGCGATCATGGAGATATACGGATGGAATGAGTAAATTTAAGTACTGAGGACAGCGTGTGTGATTAGCGTTTTTGGGTTGGTTTTTTATACTGCTCATAGAGTGGCGAGGGCTAGAAGTAACGATAATTTCAGGAAGTACTGTAGTCGTATAGACATTGCTTTAGGGTTTCTTTTATCCTTTGATTATGGGCTGTGTGGATATGCAGGGTCATTTTTGGTGGTATGGGGTATGGATTAGTTTGAGGTCGTTGGGTTTTAAATTAAGGAAATGTGGATGGAGGAATGGGGTTCAGGCTTCAATTGTGTATTGTCAGATAGATTCTTGGTGTGTATTGAGTGTACTTGAAAAAGGAAATTGTAGGAGATAGAATAGTTATGGGAGGGGTTTGCGCTGATAGGTTGTATTCTTCTGGGCTTTTAGTTGTTGTGTGCACTCAGCGTGATATATAGGATGTTCGGTCTGCTAGAAAACGCTGGCGAAGGAGATAAGTGAATTCGGTGATAGTTCGAATGACGAACACGTGCGAGAAAGTTGTTGGGAATATGGTATTTTGGGTGTTATACGTAGAAGGCTTATCCGATGGTCTTATGAATATGTTATGATTTAGTGCGTGGGGGAGAGTTTCAGGAAGAGGCAGCTGGTACGAGGTAGAGAGTACGGGAGGGGGGAGCCGCATTGCTTCAAGTCTGCGTTTGCTGTTTTAGGCGCTAGTAACTGTAGTATTTGGTTAGGCAGGTAAGAAAATGGTGTATAGAAAGGTAGTATTAGGTGTTGTATGGGAGGTGGTTGAAGGGTAAAAAGGGATGCAGTCGACTTTTAAGAATTAGGGAAATCTGTGTGGTTTGAGTGGAGACATGAGCTAGTTGTCGGATGTTATTTAGATAGGTTAAGTGTTTATAGGGGTTGTAGTTGGATATGATGTTTGTAGTGGATACGTGGTGTAGGAGATCTATTTGTAGTGGATTAGGTATGAAGGAGATCATTCCTAGTAGATTTTCTATTTAGTTGTGATCTATCAAAAAGTGTTAGTTTTTAGACTTGTTAGTGGAATGTAGGGAGGTTTTGGTTCTGGTGTGTGTAACTTTGATTTCTGGTGATTGTTTTAGATGAGCCGGTATGTAGTACAGAAACTAGGGGTGTAAGGACGGATCTAGGCTTCGTTTCTCGGCACTTGATTTGATTTTGGTGTGCCTCTACTTATCCAGTTATATTTAAATGCTATGTATGCCTGGCAGTGACAGTTATTATATAGGAGGTGAATAGGTATGCCATCAGTTTGCGGTAAGTGCCGCGACGTTGCGCCGGTGTAGTATCACTGCTTACAGTTTTATTGATGATGAGGGGGGGATGTTTTATTCCCCGGTAATTCTCTTTAATCTGTTAATTAGTTTCACGACGTTGAAGACCATTGCTCTTACTAGCGTATTGGGCGTGTGTGAGGGATGGCATTAATTATTGGGTATCGTTCCGTAAAGTTAGAATTCGTAGGCCTCGTTTTGCGCCACGTTAGTTTTTAGTTTGTTCGCCGCGTTCTCAGATAGCGGCTCTCATTTATAGCCGATTGAGGAGTGAACCCTCCAGTTCAGTTGCTGTTCCCCTTGAAAACTTTTCCTGGACAAGAGTGTGGGGATTTATAGGTGCACTACTAAACTACGCTTGTTTGCCTTTTATTTTTATTTCTTTTATTTTGTTATTGACTAGCTTGCTTTTGTGTGTTTTGGTTACTGTAAGTTATACGCACAAGTTTTGGATTATTATGGATAACTATATCTTGACTTTTTTATGCCAGCTCTTACGTTATTTATCGTTAGGGCTGACGTTTACTGGCTGTCTGCTTATTACTTTACTAGTATATCTATTATATATTTATATCTTATTATCTATATATCTTATTGTAATATATTATATTTATTATTTCTTAATTATATAATTCTATTAAATATTATATCTATCTATTATACTCTCATTATTTTTATGTATATGTCTATTTATTTATATATTTACATTATATTATATGCTTATTACCTTCTCATCTAGTTTTGTAGATCAGCCGTCCGATCTTTTTTTTGTTTCTATCTACTATTTTTGTTTTCTGCATGCTTATATATCCTTTTTTGGTCCCCTTACGCATAATTTTCATTCTATTTATGTGCTTCCTCCCCTATTAAACAAAAACCAAATACAAACAAAAACAAGCACAAGAACATAAAACCCCTTCAACAATTCTCACACTTTGTAAATATCTTTAAAACGTCATTCACAAATAAACATCTACTCATCACTCTACTACTCAAACATAACACCTATAAAAGTAAAAAACTTATACTAATGAGATATAATACATAACTATTTTATACTTTATATATGATTATTTACTATAATCTCACTAACATACCAACATTAATAGAACTTTCATTACACACTACACTGGTAATAGTACAACATTCCAAAACAACCAAGCATTCATTACAATAATAAACAAACCTTAATACATCACCACTAACTCAACCAATATCATACATAAGACTAACAATAACTAACATCACCACTCCACTAAAACATCATTTAATAATTATAATACAAATAAGAAACAATATATATCTAATTACTAATAAATCTAATTGTTTCCATCTAGAACACATCGACACTAAAAACAATAAAACCATCGGTCTAAATTATAAATTCTTATAATATAAATCAAATACAATAATAAATTAATCAAATAATATTACATGTAATTCAATCTTAAATACTTAATTAATAACTGTGTATTGAATGGAGAACATCAATAGCATCAATTAATCTATTCTTTCATAAATGGGATACTCTCATTACTTTCTACAAGGCAGTTATATTTTCTTCTTATTGTTTAAATTCATTAGGTTTTATTTTTGGTTGGGCCTTTCTTGTTCGTCTTTTTCACGTTTTAGTGTTTTTTATTGTCGCGATGCAGGTGGTATTAATTACTTTACGCGCGTTTTAGAGTCTTCACGACGTTTTCATGCCTGGAGTTCTCTTCGGTAATTATCTCTGAATCGGCTGTTGCTGGACAGTGGTTATCTACTCTGCCTCTCGTGTTCTTAGTCTGCTTTCCCTGGGACTCACTTTAGTTTGTAAGGTTGCGGCTTGTTCGGAGAATGTTGGGTGTTATGTGTCATGTTTCTTTTTTTTCTCTGGTAATGACGTTGTTAGCTCTGAAGATCATGCGGGATTTAATAATACATAAGATTGTTTATTGTGAGCTAGGGTGGTTCATACTACTCTTTATAGGTTTTAGTTGGTTACTTTCTATTTCTTTTATCACTTTATTTCCTCGGTTACCACTTACCATGATTTATCTGGTTATGTGATGGCTGGAGCAATTATTTTTTTTTCCCTATTTATCTGGTTATGGACTACGTTGACGGTATAAGGTCGAGAGTTCTATCACCAATTTTTATGCTGTATCATTTTATTTCACTTTATGTATTGTCTTAGTCTGCATTTATGAAGGAGTTGCTTACGTTTAGTGTGAGTCCTATGCACGTTTAAATATTTACGGTTGGGATAATTTGTTGAGTTAAATATCTAAGGGGTTCCCCCACCCCGTGAGATTTTTTTTTGTTTATACATTATAGGTACGATGTCTAGTGAATAGATTAGGTAACGGTCGATCTATTGATATTGATTTTAGCGTTAAATAATAACATTATTCTAATTAGATCGGCGTTGTGTGCTATTCAAGGCATAAATTTTTACATAAGTTTGAGCAGCTTCGGTGTCATAAGTATAAGTGTTTTCTTATATTGTTTGGTAATACCTGACGGTGGGTCGCCTTTGATTATTGGGTTCATATACTCAATATAATTGTTGTGGGATCTCGATTCTTCGTTTTGGGGTTGATGCTCGCTTGTTTATTCGCATAGATTGAGCTTATTGCGATTCGCTAGCATGCTTAGGCTGTTTGGGTTTTGTAGTTCATATTCTTTTGATAGCGGTTTTTGCATGCCGAATCGATGTTAGCTCGCGCTAATAAAGAAGTTATTCTGAACCAGTCGTTTACTGCGTTTATTACGATCGAACTTTCTGCTTCAACTCTTTGGTTCTATGCAGTTCAGTGCATATTTTAC
>JABUQX010038244.1:0-5000 GCA_015478945.1 Trachelipus rathkii
ACAGAGAGATTCCGATTCTTGTCTATCTGGAATTACTTTGCCTGGTATTAGGCTAAATCAGCCGTGTACAAAAGGATTATCCTAAATTTAGGCCTAAATTAGGCCTAAAGTAGTTTATTATCAACACAATTTTTCAGAAAGGAGATCAGTCTCAGTATCTGTAAAGATTGTAGTTAGGAATAATTAATGATAAAGAATAATATAGATTGATAAATAATAAAATAATAATAATAAAGAATAAAATAATATATAATAAAATAATAATAATAATAATATAATAACTATAATAATAAATATAAATAATCTATAATAAATAATAATAATAAATATAACCTGATTCCTACAAATAATAATAATATCAAAGAATAAATAAATAACAATAATAATAATTAATAATAATAATCATAATAATAAATACCACAATAATAATAATAATAATATACCAATAATAGTATAATATAATTTTATACTCATAAATGCTAAAATGATAAAAAATATAAAATAATAAGAATCCGAATTGTTTACCCACTCGGCTTGGGGTAAGAAAACATTGAGTGATAATATAAATGTAAGTGATAATTGATATTTTTAAATAAAATAGATGCATTTTAATAAAATACATTATGTTAAAGAGAAGAATTATTTTTGCTATTTTTTATACTTATTACACGGCTAAAAGATGATGTAAAGCAGTAAGTCAATAGAACAAAACGTGGTTCGTGGTGTAGAAGTGCTAGGGGCTGACCTACTGATTACTGATTTATTGCTTTAGGGTAAGTAAGATAATATTTTTTTAATAAAAATTCATAAAATTTTAGTAAAAATTTTTTAAGTCATCATCTCTTTATAAATTGAGAAACGTCGTATTCTCTTTTCATAATAATAATAATAAATTCTTAGTATTCAAAGATAATGATTTAGTATAGAAGTATTTAAGAAACTTTGAAATAAATTTTAGTTATAATATGAATGAGTAATATAATGTAGTGTTTAATTAAAAGATAAATGTTTTAATAACTTATTGTTATGTTCATAACAAAGGACTTATTGATATGTTTAAACAGTGTATATTTTTCGGTTTCAGGTGTGTGTGTGTGTGTGTGTGTGTGTGTTGTGTGTGTGTGTGCGTGTGTTTTTTTTCGTCTGTTCCTGTAGCATATAATGATAATAATAGTCATGAAGTAAAATGACTGGAGGTATAATAATAATAATAAAACAAATCGTATAGTTAAAAACTTTCAAATAATGTTAATAAATATATGAAGTTTAAGTGCATGTGTGTCGCGTATGTTGGGTGTGTGCGTGTGTAATGTGTGGTGTGTGTGTGTGTATGTTATAATAATATGCATGATGTAAATGACACTTATATATAATAATATAAAAATAATAATATAATCATAATAATATAATAATAAAATAATAAAAAAAAAAAAAATTAATAATTAATAATAATAATAATAAGAAATAATAAAATAATAAATATTAATAATAATAATATATAATAATAATATAATAATATAAATAATTAATAATAATAATAATACATAAATAATAATCAATGAATAATAATAATAATAATAATAATAATAATAATAATAATAATAATATAATAATAATAATAATAATAATAATAATAATAATAATAATAATAATAATAATAATAATATATAATATAATAATTATTATATAATAATAATAATAATAATAATAATAATAATAATAATAATAATAATAAAAATAATAATAATAATAAAATATAATAATAAAAATAATAACTAAAAATAATAATAAATAAAAATAAAAATAAAAATAATAAAAAAATAAAAGAGAACATAATGTTAATAAATATATGATGTAAAGCAGTAAAGCGGTAAATCAGTTAATCAGTAGCAGTAAAACAAAGCCTATTATCCTTTTTGTTGCTGCCACAACGTTATGATTTACTGTTTTACTGTTTAAGGTTGTAAAGTATATGTTTTTTACTAAAAATTCGTAACATTGTAAGGTAAAATAAAATGTTTATTATCAGACACTCTGGTTTTTCTTCTTACATACAATTTTTTAAAATTTATAAATTAAAAATTATTAAAACAAAAATGTAAAAGCAAAAATATGTTAATAATATAGATGTAAAGCAGTAAAGAATAAAGCAGTAAATCTCAGGTACAGAGCAAAACAAAGCTATACTATGGCCTCTGTTTACTAGGCAATTTGAGTCTATTGATTTACTGATTTACTGCTTTAAGGTCTGTAAAGTATATGTTTTTAATAAAAAATGTTTAAGTATGAAGTAAAATGAATGACTCATAGTATATTTGAAAAGAAATTTTTTGAATAGTTTACATTTATATCAAATATGAAATATGTGTTAAATAAAAATAATAGGTCTGTAATGAGTGTACGTGTTTAATTAAAACTTAAAATGTTTTAATAAAAATGTTTAAGTATGAATAAATGAATGACTCATGGTATATTTGAAAAGAAAATTCTTTGAATAGTTTACATTGCTATCATACTATGAAATATTTATTGTTCACGCGGTAACGGTTACGCGGAAATATTGCGCCTGCGGGCGCACGCGGAGGGCGGGAACGCGGCGGGCGGGAAAGTGGCGGGCGGGAACGCGGCGGGCGGGAACGCGGTGGGGTGTCCCTGGGGTCTGTCGTGGGGCTGGTATGATCTAGTATAAATCTGGAGAATTAATTATTATGGCCTGCTAGAGGTGCTAGAAAGAGGAAGCGTCCTAGCAACTTATAATATATACAACAATCGAATCCTCATACTTATAAATAGGGGTTAGGCATAATCTATTAGTGCTTATACTATATCAGGGTAATGCTAGGCAAAAGCTAACTCATAAGTAGGAAGCATCCTAGCAAACTTATAATATACACCATTCGAATCCTATAACTATAACCTAGGGGTAGAACACACCCATGATTTAGGGTATTCTAGGCTCAGGTTGGAGGCTAGAAAGGCTTGAAAAAAGTGGCACTATGTGGCACTCAGTTGGT
The DNA here is from genome assembly GCA_015478945.1 of Trachelipus rathkii. Lineage (NCBI taxonomy): Eukaryota > Metazoa > Arthropoda > Malacostraca > Isopoda > Trachelipodidae > Trachelipus > Trachelipus rathkii. The sequence continues at coordinate 3,015 of JABUQX010038244.1, forward strand.
ACTATGTGGCACTCACTTGGCACTCATTGACACTCATCTGGTACTCACCTGGCACTCATAGAATATTCATAGAACACTATAGAACACCTAGATAACTCTTTACAGTGGATGGGACCATGCAAAATGTACTGAACATGAAATGCACTGAACCATCAATAATGCTGAGTCATCAAAGATGAACCATCAATATAGGTGCCATCAAAGTTAAGCCATCAAAGTTGAGCCATAAAAGCTGAGCCATCAAAGTTGAGCCATCAAAGTTGAGGCATCAAAGCTGAGGCATCAATGCTGAGGCATCAAAGTTGAGGCATCAAAGTTGAGGCATCAAAGCTGAGACATTAAAGCTGAGGCATCAATGCTGAGGCATCAAAGTTGACGCATCAAAGTTGAGGCATTAAGATATCGAGTGTGTGTGTGTGAGTGTAAGTGTAAGTGTCTATGGGTGAGTGTAAGTGTCTAGGGGTGAGTGTAAGTGTCTATGGGATGAGTGTTATTGTGTGTGTGTGTGTATCTGTGTGTGGGAGTGTAAGGGTATGGGTGGGTGTAAGTGTCTATGGGTGAGTGTAAGTGTCTATGGGTGAGTGTAAGTGTCTATGGGTAAGTGTAAGTGTAATAGTGTATGTGTGTATAAGTGTCATAGTGTGTGTGTGTACCCGTCTATGTATGTGTGTGTGGGTGTATGTGTCTAGGTATGTGTGTATGTGTCTATGTATGTGTGTGTAGGTGTAGGTGTGTGTAGGTGTAGGTGTGAGCGTAAGTGCCATAGTGTGTGTGTGTGTATAAGTGTCTTTGGTGAGTGTAAGTGTCTATGGGTAAGTGTAAGTGTCTATGGGTAAGTGTAAGTGTCATAGTGTATGTGTGTATAAGTGTCATAGCGTATGTGTGTGTATATAAGTGTCTATGGTGAGTGTAAGTGTAAGTGTCATTGTGTGTGTATAAGTGTCTATGACGAGTGTAAGTGTCTATGAGTAAGTGTATGTGTGTATAAGTAGCCTAGCTGATGTGTGTAAGTGTATAAGTAGCCTAGCGGGTGTGCGTGTGTATAAGTAGCCTAACGGGTGTGCGTATGTGTGTGTATACGTAGCCGTGTGTTTGTGCGTGTGTGTGTAGGGGGTAAGGTGTGCGTGTGGATGGAAATAAATTAGGCAGTCATCATACAGAGGATACCTACATGACCTCATGTTAGGATAGTTACCTACCCAAGGTAGGGCGGCAGGTACCTGCATGAGTTCAATTTATGACCACTTAATCCCTCACAGACCTTTAAGAATGGTCAATTTCAGGCCTTGATACGGTATCAAGGCCGAAATATCAAGGTCAAAACATCAAAAGAGGGGGCTACGCCCCTAAAGGTGGGTCAATTTGGGGCCAAACTAGGGGAGAAGATACGTACGACGTGCTACGCAACATCTACGCACCCCTTCTGCCGAAGGGGTGCAAAATTGGGTTGGCAAAAATTAGGGTTCAAAAAGCTAGGGTATAACATCTTAGTGTAAATATATTATAACAACCGTGCTGCTAGTTGGCCCTAGTTAGGATAAGCCTGTTTGTACTTCAAATTCATAATTTAACCCCTTCTATCAAATTTACTTACGAAACACAAGTTGATGGATGCATTCCTTTTTTGGACATTCTAATTATACAAACAGGAACTTCTTTATCTTTTAAAGTGTATCGCAAGCCAACACATACTAATCAATTGCTCCATTATTTTTCTTCTCATCCTCTTCACATTAAAAATAATGTTATTTTTAACATGTTTTTGAGATCTTTCAATTATTGTGATCCTCCATATTTGAAGCAAGAAGTTGATTTTATCTTTCGTACATTTAGAAACTTAGCCTATCCAAAAATTTTAATTCATAAGAAGTACAAACAGGCTTATTCTAGCTATTTGGGATTAAGGGAACAAATTCCTTTTCTAAATGATAACGTTAAAGTCATCCCATTCTCACCTCAACTAATTGACATTAAATTTATGTTTAA
>JABUQX010038244.1:15000-20000 GCA_015478945.1 Trachelipus rathkii
GTCAATGTAAACATTTATACTCCTGTAACACTTCTCTAAAATTGAATTCTAACGTGATGTTTGTGGCTTGAAATCTTTCTTCCTTCTTCTAAAATAATCTTGTGCTTTTCTTACTGTTCTCCTAACAGAACAGATTTTCATGCCTTTTTTAATATCATACTACTTCTCAACGAGACTGTTTACATCTTCTCATCCAAGATACTGGTTGTCCTCTCTTTAGGGGATTTCAATATACACAACACTGAATGTTGGGGTCCTCTATTTGATTATAGGTGAGAAGGAGGCTGAATCATTATGATTCTCATAAGATCGGAGCAATAATTAAAGGAACCACACATTTTGAGTCATCCCAACCAATTTTGACACAATTGACCTATGTTATTCATAGTCTTCTCTCTATAATACACCACCTTCGCTCTATTGGTAAATCTGACACAACCTTTTTATATTTTTAATTTTTACTAACTTATCTAACAGCTCCATCCTGCCCTATTCGTTTTTTCTGGCACTTTTCGGGTCGATTGGGGGGGCTTGCGTCGCTTCTACGCTAGCTATAATTGGAGTTACTGCTTTGACTCTGAAGACGCTTTAGCCGGTAAGGTGGGAGCTGTAATCATTGGAGGGATGAGCAGTTTCATTTCTTCTTCCCACTAAAGACTTTCTCTCTCAAAATCCATGATTCAGATCGTACTTGTTTCTGGCCACTCAGGTGGAGACAGTGCGTATCGGGCGGAAAAATTCTCGTTTTCCTATACTCTCGCTAATTTTCTTTCAGCTATAAATCATTGCTGGGATACTCTTCGACGAGGAAAGCAGACTTTTTTTTTACCAAAACCAAACCAAACCAATAAGTATATATAATATATATATATATATATTATATATATATATATTTATATATTAATATATATATATATTATATATATATATATAAATATATATAATAATATATATTATATATATATACTATATATATAATATTTATATATATATACTTTTTTTTGGTTTCACACTTTATAGTCAATACTTGAAGAAGGCCATCCTTATGGCGAAACTCGTATGTGGTATTTTTTAATGTTTTTAAATTAGTAAAGTCTTTTAATGAAAAGAACCTGTCATATATAACCTTTATTGCACCAAAGGGAAAAAAAAAATATCAATATTTCCCCAAAATAATGTTTTGTAAGGATTATAGCTAAGCTCAAAGTATTTATATACTATATGATATTATTATATATATTATAATATATATATATAATATATATATATATATATACTATATATTTATATTATATTATATATCTATTATTATATTATATATATATAACCTATATATATATATATAATATATATATTATATTAATATATTATATATATATATATATTATATATTATATATATATATCTAATTATATATAATATATATATATATATATATATATACACAGGATACTAAATAAAATAAATGTGTATGTGGTCTCACGCAAAAAGAATTAAAAGGCTCGAAATGAGCTCAATAAAAGGCTTCACCATAATATAAATAATGAAATTCTGGGTTCTTATTTAAGCTCTCATGCGCCATGGGCTAAGCTGTTTGATGATGTATCACCGAGGGTCGGTGGTTACATTCTGATAGCCGCAAAATTCGAAATATTCGCAATTAATTCTAAATTTATCTCGATGGAAAACGTAAATATTATTTAACGGCAAAATATATTACATTAAATAAGGAGTGACAGGAGGTGGTGAAGTCATTCATTGATTTCGTAAAATATATAATATGTTTGTCTGTTAATATATTATGTATGAATTATATATAATATATATAATATATATATATATATATGTTTGTCTGTTCTTAGGTGTGTGTGCTCTCCCCAAAAGGCAACAAAACGTACAAAAACCAAAATCATTAAGTACACTTCAGTACACCTAAAAAATACCAAATATACACTCTAAGGCTAAAAAATACTAATTATACCGAAAAGTAGCTAAAAATGCTAAAAAGGCCAGATTTCAATCCTATATGTGTAGTGTCCTAAATTGTGGCTTAAAAATATAATTATTTGTAAAAATCGAAAAGTTGTATTTATGTCAATATTTATGTAAGAATAAAATTTTAACATAAGTACAAAGAATATTTTAATATAAGGCTTCCCTACCATATTGAAACACACTCTCTTACTAACTTTAGACTCACTTTCTCACCAACAAGAAGATCAGAACCTCGAATCGTTTTCTTCACTCCAAGCTACAAGGAACTTCAAATCTCAAGGAAGTGGGGTAAACAGCCGACTAAGCAACCAAGACTACTGAAACTTCGATTTTCAAAAGATTCTAAAAGAAGAACCGAGCAAGACTGGTAAACTCCAGGCGAAACCCAAGACTGTTCTGAAGTTTACAAAGGAGATTAATCTCAATTAAAGGGTAACTTGTTATAATCTATAATTGAATAAAGAAATATATTTTGGATTTTTTAATCATCGCAGTAACCTTGCGTTACTCAGGAATAAAGAGAAAATAAATCGGAATTGTGTTTCTCTTGTAAAGAGAATAAAATTAGAACTTCGGAGTTTGCATGCAGAATTTGGTTTCTGCATTTATTTAAGAAAATAAGTTACTGCAGAATTTTGGTCCTGCTCTTATTAAGGAAATAAGTAAGAAAATTGGAATGTTTCGTATTACAAAGAAATAACTAAAGATCAGTGGCGATATCGTTGTTGCGTTAGTTTGGTGAATTCACAATTTTGAACTCTTCATCCATTACTTAGTGGTAGGCCTTCATCATTAGAAGAGACCCATACATTATATGAGTGCCTACATACGGTCCAAATATGGCCACCCTAGGTTGACTGATTATTACTACTTATATTACTTAATTGCAAGGATATTGAGGGCCGATAGCAATACCTAGTAACCTAATCATAAACTTGAGTATCATAATTCAGTAATCAGAAACAAAATGTTTTTTTTTTTTTTTCACCAAAATACCTAAAAGATAATAAATTATCGCACAATAAGATTTGATATTTTTTGCAATAATAATTCTCTTAACTGAGTTATCCCGAGCTTGGCTATCAGAAAGATTCCGAATAGGCGTGAATGCGGCTTCTTTCCTATAATAGTTACCATCTTCGAGAATATTCTCCATCTTAAAAAAAAGGACTCAACCAATTCTCGAACGGAGTTTTCAACAGCATTAACATTTTGTTCTCTTGCCCTTTTTTTTTTTTTTTTTTTTCTTTTTTTTTACACATTATAAGGACTGAACAGTATTGACACATTTTAACACAATACCAAAATATCAATACCAATACTGTGCTAATGCCAATACCCTTTGGGTGCAATATAATACCGGAAAAATGGCTATACTGGCCAATACCGATAACAATACCGATACAATACTTTGGCACATCCTAATATATACTATATATATAATATATTATAATTATATTTATATATATATATATATTATATATATTATATAATATATATATATATATATATAATATAATATATATATTATATATTAAAATTATTATTATTATTATTAATTATTATTAACTATCATTATATTATTATTTATTATTATTATTATTAAATTATTATTATATTATTATTATTATTATTATTATTAATTATTATTATTATTATTATTATTAATTATATTTTATATATATATTATTATATATTATATATTTATATTATATAATATATTATATTAATATATATATAATATAATAATTATATATTATATATATTATTATATATTATATATATATATATATATATTATATATACTTAATAGACTACAACAACAAAACATACCAAACTTATATCAGTTACACTTTAAAATATCTGAAGAAAAATTATATTCAATTACTATTTATTCCTCTCTGCAGTACGTATGAAAGCTATCAAGTAAAAGCTCAAGAATTAATCTACCTATAACCTTGCTCCTACTTCGAAATAATATTCGATTGTTGAGTGTCCAAACTCTTTACTTGTGTTAAAAAATAATTTTTCGAGATCCCATTTGGGGTACGACCTCAAATTTTTTAAGAACTTTTATTTAATAGTACCGAATTATATAAAGTTCATACGTGGGAGAAAAAAAAGACCACGAAATAGATTACATGGTGACAGATGTATAATTACAGCCTTTTAAAGTTTGCAAGTAAAAGAATATTCCAGGCTTTACCAACAGTTAATACGAGAATGAGTTTAGCGGTTAGTACGTGGCTGGAGAGTTTGAAAGAAATGGAATGGAACTATGTATGGCTCTCAATGAAATAGAGAGGATGAGTTTAGAGTTTTATAAAGACGTGTAAGTTGTATTAGTTATAGTATTAGATATAGTAAATGGATATTGATGCGACAGTACGACGAATAAGAAGACAGATTGGGAGAGTTTTTAAGAGCCGTAGAATTTCAAGAGGCGAAAAGCCATTGAACTGCTTTCAGGAGAGCAATGATGGAATCATTGGCAATGACCCAAATAGATATATCATACCAGTGGCACAATAGGTAGACGCGGTGGAGTCTCAAGGAATTGGATCAAGACTCGATCGTTGGTCCGGATCTTAGGTAGCAATTACCTAAAGAAGTTCCCCTCCTAGAATAGTGCTATGCTCTTAATGTGGGATCTTACACACACACACACACACACAACACACATATATATATAATATATATATATATATATATATATTATATACTATATTATATATATATATATATCATATATTATATATATATATATATATATATATAATAATATATATTATTACTATATATTATATATATATATTTCGCATAACAAAGACCATAATAACACCCACACACCCACACACACACAACATATATATTATATATATATATTATATATAATATATTATATAATATATATATATATATATATTATATATATATATATTATATATTATATATATATATATATAATATATTATATATATATATATATATAGATAATATTAATA
>JABUQX010038244.1:25000-60059 GCA_015478945.1 Trachelipus rathkii
GTCTATTTTTGGCGCAATTTTGTGCTTAATTATATCTTTATTCATCGTTTATATTTGTGAGTGGTTTTGATAAATTAGGAAAAAGTTAACTTAAAAAAGGGTTATAAACATCTTAATTTCTGTTAATTAATAAATTATTATTTATTCATACAGTATATTGGATAGGCTAGTCATTTCTATAAAATGTCAAGGAAATTGTTTCTTGAAATGACCAGGCAGGGAAGAGATAAACGAATTAAAAGGGAAATCGGAGCTGACGATATTCGTGATTTATCATGTGAGCCTGCAAAATTCATGCATTTACCAGTTCAGAATGTAATTTCCAAAGATTTAGATGATTATAATCGAATTGCTAATTACGAGAGAGTAGAAAGAGAATATACATATAATGATACAAATATTGGCCTAAATCACCCTACTGTAAAAGCACAAGAGACCTCTGAGTTTAGTACTGTGGATCAAGTTATGAACATTGTGCCTTATGTTTATGAACCAAATTCTGATGATGACTGTGAGACAGCTCTGTCTGTTCATGATGCTGTTACAGATAGTTGGAAAAATACAGACAGGGAATCCATTGCCATATGTGAAAATGAAAATATTACTGAGAGTCTTAGAAATTGGGCAATTAGAAACCGTCTATCTCATGTGGCTTTAACAGAGATATTAGGTATTCTTAGGTCACATAAGTGTTTTGTTTTACCTTCTGATGCTAGAACTTTATTAAAAACTCCTGTTGATGTTGCTGTTCGAAGTGTTGAACCAGGACAGTATTCACATATTGGGTTAGAGTTTAATTTGAGGAAATTGTCAGAAAAAATTTCGGGCAATATAAATTCAGTTGAATTGTTGATTGGTATTGATGGAATACCATTATTTAAGAGCAGTTCCTATGAGTTTTGGCCTATTTTAGGTTCTGTTTATAATATTCCATCAATTCAATCAATTGTTTTTCCTATTGGTATTTATTGTGGAAAAGGTAAGCCTTATGACTGTTCTTCCTATCTCAAAGACTTTATAATGGAGGTAATTTCACTTGCTAATAATGGTTTGTGTATAAGTGGAAGAAAAATTAAAGTTTCCATTAAAGGTTTTATTTGTGATGCTCCAGCTAAAGCTTACATCTTAGGAATTAAAGGCCATACTGGTTATTCTTCTTGTACCAAATGTAAGCAGTCAGGAGTTTTTCTGCATAACCGAATGAGTTTCCCTCAGTTTGATGGATGTCTTAGAACTCACGAGGGTTTTTTATTACAGGAAGATGAAGATTTTCATAATTCTGATTCACCATTAACAGATATTCCTGGCTTGAATTTTATTACATGTTTTCCACTTGATTACATGCATCTTGTATGTCTTGGTGTGATGCGTACCCTTCTTTATTTGTGGTTATCGGGGCCAGTCCCATTAAAATTTCCCCATCGTGTTGTAGATTCTATTTCAAGTGAGCTTATTTCTCTTAGTGGTCATGTACCAATTGAATTCTGTAGGAAACCTCGTAGCTTAAGTGACATAAAAAGGTGGAAAGCCACGGAATTCCGTCTATTTCTACTGTATACTGGCCCAGTAGTTCTTTATGATACCCTTAAATCAGATTATCCCTTTATTTACAAGAATTTTTTGAGTCTTTCAATATCTATGACTATTCTTTTAAGTCCGAAATACTGTCTTGAGTATCATCAGTATTCTAAAAAACTGTTAGAACATTTTGTCAAAACTTTTGGTGATTTATATGGACAACACTATTTGACTCATAATTTTCATGGCCTCACACATATTGCAGATGATATTTTAAATTTTGGCTCCCTGGAAAATTGTAGTGCATTTCGTTTTGAAAATTTTCTTCAGTTTTTCAAAAAACATATCAAGAAAGGTGAAAAGCCCCTTCAACAAATAATTAAAAGACTTGGTGAAATTACCAAGTCAGATTTGTGGTTCTCTGGGCACCTTTCTTCACTTGACATCAGTTTTCCTCATTTTTCAAAACCTTATTCATGTGAATCAGTACTTCTGGATGGCTGTGATGTTTTGCAACAATATAAGTCTGTTAGCGCTATCCCATCTATTTGAAATTTACTCTTTCAAAGCCCTAATCTCTTTGTATAGCTCCGTTGAAGGATAGGTATGCATTGTTTGGTTGTCAAATATTATTTTCTAATCATTCTCAGAGCATGGTTATAATTTATCGGCAGTTTTGGAAAAAAAAAAGAATTTTTTCTGGAAAATTCGTTTATGAAATTAAAATCTTGGCATTTACATTGTGATTAAACTATTGAGACATCTTGAAGCTCTATCATTTTACAAATATTGTTGGAAAAATTGTCCTACTTCCCTTCCAAAACCGCTATGTTGCATTTCCTCTTGTACACACTCATTAAGTTTTGTTTAATTCTCAGAGTTGCAAATCTGGTAGCTATATTTTTTAACCTGGCCACAATACAATTTTGGCTCAATTTGCTTTTACTTTGACATTTAAAATTATGTAGCTCTAGTTCTGCTGAAAAAATTGAATCAGCATTACAAATTAAAAGAATGTTATTTTTTTTTTAATCACAATCAAAATTAGAAATTATTTTGGCATATGATGCATAGGAAATTTTTAGAATTTTCATAAATTTTTTTTCTCTATTAGAATTGGAAATTATTTTTCTATTACCCCATCACTATGCTTTGTTTTCAGCTACACCCAACTTTAAACCTTTTTATTTTATAGTAACTTTTTTTTTGGTTCTCTCTCCACTATAAATTATTTTGACAAGCTCTGACTTTGCAGACCTTCTAATTTTTACACTTCACAAATAACTCATGCCACAACTTTAATTGTTCTGCAACCCTGAATAACATTCACAAAAAATATATTAAATATAGAATATATATATATTTATATTATATTATATAATATATATATATAAATATTATATAATATATATAGATATTATCTACTATATGTGTAATTATATTATATATATATACTATACTATATATATATATATTATATATATATATATTATATATATATAAAATATAATGTTATATATATATATTTTGAAACCAAAGTTTACTGTATATTTTGAAGTAATTTATCTTGACACTGGAAATAATTTCATACCCACTTCATGAATTTACAATATCAGGTAATACTGTATTTTTAAAGTATATATCTTATTAGTATTATTTTCATATATATATATATACATATATAATATTATATATATATATATATATAATAATATATATATTATATTATATTTAACTATATATTATATATATATATATATAAAGCAAAGAAGAAATTAATTAATAAAATAAGAAAATTATCTTAACCCGGCTAATATATATATATATATATATATTATATATAATATATATACTATTATACTATTATATATATATAATATATATAATATATATATATATTATACCGGATTATATTATATATATATATTATTATATATATATATATATATATATATATATATTAAATAATATATATATATATATTATATTATATATATATATATGATATATAATATAATATATATATATATGCCCTATATATGATATATATATTATATATATATATATATATATATATATATTATATATATATATATATATTATTACTTTTATATATAATATATATCTATATATCATAATATATAAAAATATATTATATATATGCTATATATAGATATATATATATATAATAATATTATTATATATATATGATATATAGTATGATATATATATTACAGTGGCGGCTCGTGGTTCTTGGGGCATGGGGGTGCTGCTTTATATATATTATTAGTATATATTATATATATAGTATTATATATATACTATTATATATATATATATTATATGATATTATATTATTAATTATATATATATTTAAGGTCTGGATTAAGATCATAACGTGTGTGTGTGTTTGTAAAAAAAACAGTTTATCTTTTTTCTGTCACCAAAGGCCCAAAATTTTTTGTTTTTTTTGTTTTTTTTTTTACAATTATCTTTTCTTTCATATATGAAAGGTCGTTTTTGGATTTACGATCGTTGAAAGCGAATTAGAAATAAATAGCATGATAATATAAATTAGTTTATAAGAAAGATGGTTTGGTAGGTGCATATTGTGAATTAGTATAAGTTTGAGTATATTTAGTTACTTAGTAAAGTTTATTTTGTGTAGTTTTCTTTTGAGGATATGATGTATGTGACAGATGATTCACGATGATCTGAATTATTATTTATTTATGAATATGAATATATGTGGATTTTTGATGTGTGTACTGTATGATGTTTAGGTGTGACCCTAGGTAGGGTAGTATAGGGTATAAGTATATATATACCAGCAGTGTGATAATAATATAATAATAAATCTACGATAGGATCTAAGTAAGTAATTGGTATATATATAAATTATCGTGGGTAATTCTCTATATAAGGGTGTAGTATACATAAGAGGGCTGTATTTATATAACTATACGTTTATATAATAACTTATGAGCCGTACAAGACTCTCTGCTTATTATAGGTAGCAAAGTTATAATATAGATAGAGGTATAGCAGGTGATATATTATGATAATAGTCCATATAAAATACATTTCGTAAGCATATCATATGAAAATAATTCTTTTGGAGAGATCTTGGGGAGCAAGGGCATCACTAATATGGAACTTAGTGAATATTTATACTACCCTTAACTAATATGACTGATATATGTAGTGACTGGTACTAGATTTTAGAATATTACTCAACTATATATATTATATATATAATATATATATTTTATATATATTATATTAAATATTAATTTAATATATATTAATTAAATATATTAAATATATTATATAATATTTATATAATATAATTTATAATATATATTATATATAGTTATATAATTTATTATATATATATAAGTATTATATATATAGTATATATATATCATAATTAATATATTAAAATTCTAATACCTTTAGTCTCTCCCCAAGACTGATGGTAAGGTGCGTAAGAAGCATCGGGAAAAGAAAAGCAGTAGGAGAATTGACACAAGCCGAAAAGAAAGTCCAGCCTTACCCTCTCCCGCCCTCTGTACCCTATCTTGTAAGGACTCTACAGTCCAGAATCCACCCTATAGCTAGACGTCATACTAATCATAAGCCATAAGTAAGACAAGGTTAAGTATATATAGCTTTTGCGGCCCTAATAACTTCGAATCACTTGAGTGCGTTTGGTCGAGTGTGTGTCTGGGACTGGCTTACGCGCTCACTCATGGCTGCGCGACGACTGGCTGCAACGCATGGCGTCGCTAGTTGTATAATTATTATATAGATTGCGTAGATCGAGCACCTCAGTATGGGTATAATTGATCAGGTAGTAAGTGTTCACCTTACCCAGGTGGCCACAACTCATAACCTCCTCACAAAATCACCCGCCATTCTCTGTCACTATTTATGCACCTTTATATCTTCGCCTCTTGCCAAACTTCACATTTTCTTTGTTAGTTTATATACAGACATTATTTTACTGACTCAATCCACTTTCTTCTCAATTCTCCCAAGCCGTTCGGTTTTATCCAACACACTCACTATATTACATACCGCTAAAAAGTGTAACTATTCTAATCAATGCCTTCCACGTGACCAAACCATCTCAATATTTCATTTATTCTCTCGATTTACCCATTTTTCTATCACACTCAACACAACTCTCTAATATGTTCATTCCTCAATCTTTTAATCAATCTTCATCTCACCACCTAGCATGCCCTTCAAAGATTGTCCACTGAACATATATACTTATCCATTTAAACTTAGATCTATACTTCTTATTTCCAGACATTAGTCTCACTAGCTATACAAATAACACAACGTACAACCATCGTCATGTAAGACCTTGCACTTCTAAAAGACTAGTCCCTATACATTCCACCAACGATTTTATTTGCACCAGCCACCTTCCTGGCATCCAACAAAATCCAAAAAATATTTAAACTCAGACACTTGTACGCTGTTCACCAATAAATCTAACATACTCACACTGAGGTACATGTCCTCACTCAACAACCATAACCTTACTCTCATCTTATCTACGTTTACTTTTCAAACCCCTCCTTTACACTACCGTGCCAAATCTCTCTACCCAATCCTCTCAAACTCTCTTCAGAATTCACCACACAAACCATAATATCGCATATAATAGTTAGAGGCACCCTCCCGCATCTCCATCATTTAATCTAACCAACGCTATTTTTCTGTCACGCCCACCTTCAATTCTATCATAAACACCATCCATTATACAAATTGAATAACAGGAGACATAACACAACCCTGGTACCTCACTCTTACTTTATATACTAAACCTCACCAATAATATCACTATTTATGACACCCATTTTATTCTTACACACGCCCACTAACGTCTTCATAATCTTTTTAATTCCTTCAGGAATGCCTTATACCCATCCTAACACGTTTATATGTGAATCACTAACACCTGTCACTTAGAGAATTATCCTTATAATTAACCCTATCGAACTACCTTTGCTCGCTTGCACTAACTCCTATAAAAACTTAGATACAGATTTTTTAACAAGATAGAAAGGAACATGGATTTCAGGTTTATAATTTTCTTGTCTAAACCTCATTTCTCTATCATTGCTTCATATTGTAAAGATTCTTGATCCATACATCCTCTTACTACTCCTAGACGCACCTTGTTCTCACCAATCAGTCTTTCAGCATCGGCAGCACTCTTTCGACCAAATACCAACATATCTTCTTCCCTATAACACTCATAAACTATTCCCTTTATATTTCTACAGTTCCCTTTTATCTCCTTTACCCTTATATAAGCGTACTATTACTGCTCTCCTCCAAATCCTCGGAACTATACCCTCAATAAACGCTTTATTACACACTTCAAGAACCAATCAATCACCATCTTGCCTCTCGTTCCTTTGATCATTTCACCAGTAATTCATCTATACCTGCAGGGATTACATCTCAACTATCTCACTCTTCCCCCCTTTTACTATTCCTTTCCTTCCTGTGCCCTTTTGCACCCTTTCCTTTTTTCCAAACCCCCCTATACCCATTTCCTCTTCTTTGGTAATAACCTCATCCCCAAACCTTATTCCTTTCTTGGCACCATCAACCCACACACACAAGTCACTATTCACCTCTCATTACTAGCCATATTATACAGATTTCGAAGTGTTCTTTCCACACTCCCTCACATCCATATTCGATCAGTTACAAAAAACCATCCCTATTCATTTTTCTGAGCAGGTTCCCCTTATGTCATATTTTAACCTTCGCGGCTTCCTCTCCAGAAGAGTTCCTTCCCCTTGTATGTCCCATTCATCCTCCTTCCAAATACTGATTTCAAAAATTTACCTTCTTCTTTTCTCTTACTGACGCATCTATTTAGAATTTCTTTTTTCCTCCTTTATAACATTCCAAGCACTTTCTTTGAAACTTCAATCATTGACTTTATAGGTACAATCTAACCACGCTCTTTTTTCTCTTAGCTATTAAACCGTCTTGCATCACCTCTTCATCCACCACTCACTGTTAACACTGTTTCTTACTTCCTACTTTAGCAACATCGCATCATACTCTTTTGCCACTGGCTAACAATTGACCGTCAAGTTTATTTTTAGTTTCAAGCTTGTTTACACATTCAAATGATTAACCTTGCGAGCATCTTACAATACTCGTTTTATCCTGATACTTTGTTCACTAAACTTCTCACTCTTAATTTTACCTCTCTTCCTTCCGGTATCACCGTTCCTCTCCATCCAAGCCCCACCTAACTTAATTTTACACCTGACACACTAATGATCAGATAATCCCATTTCTAAACAACCTCCACTGATTTAAAACATCCAAACATATAATCAAATCTCCTTCTTTCACCACGACAAATCAAATTTTAATATTTTGTCACTGCGATCACCATCTCTACCTACACCAAACTCTAGTATACTTTATGGATACTTCTTGTGTTTAAAGAAAGTTATTACTTACACACAAACCTTCTCCTCACAGAAATCAATATCACCTACCTATTCTCATTTTCTCCGACACCCTAAAACCACCTGTTATACCATTCCTATTTTTAAAAATGCATATAAATTATATAATATATATATTTATATATATATATTATATATATATATATAATTATATAGTATATATATACACGTATATATATATTATAGTAGTATATATATACACTGTATATATAAAATCGTATAATAGTCAATATTTTTAGGCCTAGGAAGGGTAATGGTATTGGTATATGTTAATAATTAAACATCTTTTAAGTTATACAAAAAAGAGGCTAATTTTAACAAAAACAAAAAAAAACTTTTGTTTTAAATTAAAAAAACCGTTTTTTTTTGAAAAAAAAAAACAAAATTTAAAAAAAAAAAACCGTTTTTTAACATAACCCTCATATATTATATATATATATATATATATAATATATATATATAATATATATTATTATATATATATATATATATATATTATATATACTATATATTTTGTTCTATATATATATATTATATATATATAATATATATATAATATATATTCACTATATATATAATATATATATATAGTACTTATATATATATATATAATATATTATTATATATACTATACTATAATATATATCTTGATATATATATATATACCTCATAATATACCTATATATATATATATTTTATATATATACTATATATATATATATTATATATTATATATTATATATATGTATGTTCATATATATATTATATATTATATATATGATATATATTATATATTTATATATTATATAGTATATATATATATATATAATATATATATATATATATATATATATATAATATATCTTATTTATACTTATATATAGTATATATGGCCACCTCTAGAAAAGCACACAATCCATATCCAAAACTACAACATAGCTTCTAGGGAAAGAATACATTTTTGGATCCTCTGTAAATTTTATAGGAAAATGTAAAAAAAAATATAAACAAAAATTGGCTTACTTTTTGGGGAAGTGTATAACAATATGCACATAATTATATAATATATATATATATGTATATATATATATAATACTATTTAGTATTTAATATATATAATATACTTAATATAATATATATATATATATATATATATATAAATAGCGTAGGTGGCATGTTCTAATTTGTTTGGGCTGGCTTCTTTTTAATGAGCAAGCACCCTAGACACAGACAGCAGTTTTTCATTTGTTTTCGAAATATTCGAAACAAGTTATGCAACGTCAAACTGTGCAAGCTGCTATAAGGTTGCCGAAGGATTTCCGCAGTTGATTCTTATATTATGATCAAACCTGCTAGTTTACACCTATCAGACTTGCAGCAAGTTTTTTTTTGGCAAACTTACAACAAGTGTGCGTAAGCTTGCACAAACTTGCAGCAAGAGACGGTCACAGCTAGAAAGGTTGATACAAGCTTGCTTAAAATCCCAGAGGTTTGATACAAGTTTGAAACAAATATGTCAAAGCTTGCACAAACTTTGATCAAGCTTGTAACAAGTTTGACAGGTTATACTATTATATATAATATATATATATGATATATTATATAGATATATAGTATTATTATATAATATATATATATTATATATATATATATATATATAATATATATATATATTATATTAGTTATATATATATATATATAATATATTATAGTATATATATTAATGAGTCATAACTATATAATAATATATTATTATAACATATACATTATTTATATTATGGTTTATATAACGATAATATATACGAACATATTTTACAATTGTAATTAGTAATAAGGATAATATAAACTATGGTTTCATAAGTATTATAATATTTTATTTTATATAGATAATATATTTATATTGATTGTTAACATTTATATATAGGACGTAATATATATATTAACCACTCTGATATAAAAAATATTTATTAGTAGCTATAAATAGAGTAATACCAATATCAACATTAGCATTAATAATATACAGAAATTTACAAATACAAATTCAACAAGCGCTAAATAATTCAGAACGCCTACAGCTCGATAATACACAAAATTCATACCTCATTCATGATCCTCTTGATTTGCTAGGGATGCAATTTTACTCCAGTTCCAGTACTCTAAATCCAAATCATCAGTCACAGAACAACCAACAAGAGACTAAAATAGCCACCTTTACATTACATCATCATCATCTGTAGAACCATGCTCCCGTCTACACCTAGCTTTAAGTTACATTCAAATATCACAGATTTTTGAAGCTACATTGCCTTAATTCAATAAACAAAAACACAATCATTAAATAAAAATACTAAAACAGCGTATCCCGTCCAACTACCTCATCAACGCACACCTTTTTGACGTATCAAACTAGCACAAAACTGCTCTCTCGATAAAATAAACAGCACTAGCAAGACTGAGGTTATGACACCACCCTAACTTTCACAAACAAAGTTGATATTAACTTTCAGCAATTATATATATAACGACAAAATTGCAGCAATTAACTATGGTATAAGGAAATAAATATACAAGGTTAATCAAAGAAGACTGAAGGATGTAAAAGACGTGTAAGGATGATTGTAAAAGGTAAAGTTTCTTGTTATTATTTGAACTCTTTTATTAAATATCTTTCATGGACTATTTTATAGCTAGATTTAAATAAGAACATATCTGCTAAATTCCTTCCTTTTTTTTTTTTTGCCTGCTAAGTCGACTCTTTCCACAGCATTTTTATTGACTAGATGCGAATTCAGGGAGCAAAAATCATCTTATTTTTAACAAATATTATTCAAATTAGAGCAGTGGAATTCGAATAGGAACATGAAATTCTCAAATTTTCAATTTGCAAATTTTCGTGGTTCGGAATCATAGTTGGGTCTGAAAATCTCTTCGAATCAATCTAAATCAGGTATGAAAATATTTTGGGATAGGAATCAGAATCAAGGTAAGGTATATAGGTCTAATGGAATCAGAGTTAGAATTTAAACTGGAAAAATTTTCTCCTTTTCTAATTCCTAAATTTTTGTTATTAAATTTTTTTTTGGTCAATTTATGATTTATGGTTTCAGTTTTAACCAGAGATAATCTTGCAATTATAGAGAATGGCACTAGGAATGAACCCTCTCGAAAAGTAGAGAAATTCAAGTTGATATATTTATTCAATTTTGGCATTTTTGTACAAGCAACGCGTAGCACAAGCTACTTCTGAGA
Organism: Trachelipus rathkii; assembly: GCA_015478945.1. Taxonomy (NCBI): domain Eukaryota; kingdom Metazoa; phylum Arthropoda; class Malacostraca; order Isopoda; family Trachelipodidae; genus Trachelipus; species Trachelipus rathkii. The sequence continues at coordinate 36,286 of JABUQX010038244.1, forward strand.
CCGAATTTATGACCATTCAAGTAGAATGAAGAAAATATAAACAAGATTTATTACATATACACTCAAAAAGAAAAGGAAAAGTACTAAAAATTTTCGGCGTTCGCAAATCAAAACAGGTATCCTGAGCCTGAGGTGAAAAGAGATGGTGTATGGATATATTGGAATAAAGGATTAAGGTGGGAAGAGAGGATGAATTTTCATTATTGATGCGAGACTTTCATGCAATAGCTGGGGAAAGGGGAAGAGATTATGTGAAAAGGATTTTTGGGACAATATAGAGGAAAGGTCAGAAATCTAAAGGTAGAGTTAATGATAAATTTTTATATGAGCAAATACATGAAAATCATAAATAGTTTCAATCAACAAAGAAAGGCAAATTCACACAAAAAAGATAAAAGAGAAATAAATACAGGCAACTTGGACCAAAATTTTATTATAGATTATGCAAGTTCACTGGAACGAAAAGTGATCCAGAATATGAGGGTAAAATAAAATGATACCCTTGATTCGGATCAAAAATTGATGGTTCCATATACGAAAAATGGGGGCTGAGAGGCTGCAAATATAGAATATTTAGTGTGATTAAGGTAGAAATGCTATTAAATCATAGCCAGAAACAAGAATATTTGGAAAAATCAGTATAGGTACCGAAAAATGGTTTGGGAAATGATTAAAGAAGTGAGTGAAACAAAATAGATAAAATTTTGTGGAAAATAGGGTAATATTTGAAGAGACACTAACACCCCTACAGATATATTTGACAGATATGGATAATTACAACTAAAAAGAAGATTGAGTAGAATCCAAAGGGCAGAGATAAAATATCTGAGTGTTATAGCTGAAAAACAAGGATGAAATAGGTTGAGAAATAAAAGACTCAAAATATATAAATAAGAGTGAACCCTATTATAATTTTATTAACAAGATAGATTATACTAGGTTGCTATGATGAGGGCACTTGGAGAGGATGCAGGAAAATGAAAAAGTGGAGGATATGAAAACCAAAATCGAGGAAAAAGACCTTAACATAGATGGACAGATTCTATAGAGAATTCACTGAGAAGATATTAGCTCCTTAAATGAAGAAATAAATGATTGAGAGGGATTTTCAGGACAAGGAAAAGTGGAAAATGATTCTTTCTTCCACTGACACTACAGGTCATGTACTAACCCTTGCAGCATTATATATATATATATATATATATATATATATAGTACTATATATATATAAATATATATAATATATATATATATACATTATATATATATATATATTATATATATATATATATATTATATTATATATATATATATAATATTATATTATATAATATATATTACATAGAAAAAACAGTATAATAGTTAATAGCGAAATTTAATTTTTTTCTTTAGGTTTAAGTCATTTGGTGAAAATTATACGATTAACCTTCAATGCTATTCCTTAACATGTTAGACAAAGAAAATACAAAATAATTGTTTTGAAATAATAATAATTAATCAATAATAATAATAATAATAATAATATTATAATTAATAAGATAAAATAATAATAATAATAATAATAATAAAAATAATAATAATAATAATAAGTTAATGTTTAAAAATTGTGCCTAATTCAAGTGACAAGTGAAATTGGTAATTAATGTTAATATTTATTTTTATTTAATATTTAATAATTTTTAATGCAAAATGAATGACAGTTTAGGTAAGCAACATCAGTTGGAGAGAGAATCAGAATCGCACAAGCTTTCATTACATCGGATTAGTCCTCTTCAAAAGCCTCTTGGTCTCCAGAACTGTGAGTGACGGTGGCAAAAAGAGCACCGGAAAAAACAATCTGGCTACCATGATTATGATCATAATTTCAAGAGGCTTTCATTAATTTTCATTAATTAGCTATAAAATATTTCCACGAAATAAATATTTAAAAAAAGGAATAAACTTTACCTTTCAAAACATACATAAACGTTTTTTTGTCCTTAAATATTCGTTAATCCACCATGTATAAAATAAAACAGAAACATGTCAAGTAATGTAAAAAAATTTATTATATAGAGCATTTGGGAAATTATTTTGGTGATTACTTTGGTGGAGTGAAAAAAAAATATATAGATTTATTTATCTTGGGTGCTCATCTTCTGTTGGTGTTTTTCTTCTCTGAAAATATAAAAGGAAAGAGAAGCTTAGAAGATAATTTAAAATGTTATACATAGGACACATTAATTAAATCAGTTCTTCATCATTTTGACTATCACAGACTAGTTAAATATCAGGTAATTTTTTATGATCTGGCAAAACAAAACGTACAAGAAAATATATTTCAAGAACATATATCAACATTTATTTGGAAATAAAACATTTATTATGTCATACACTGTAAATAATGATGAATAGATAAATATATTAAGTTCTTACTCCCTTTTAACAATTAAATTAATGTTTGGCTGCAAATTTGTTAAAGCAGAGCAAGGAGGTGGACCTACAGACCAGTCATATATATCTTCATTCACTGTGGGCCTGTATCAGTCCCATAACTAGTGGTTGAAGAAAACTTAAATAATTTGTAATATAATATCAGGATATATTTACCTTCTACATTTCCTAACTTTTGCTTGATTTAGCCATTCTTTTAAAAAATGCCTCACCATTTCCTCAGTTGTTTCTGGAAAAATTTTTCGTGAAGCAACTGGAAAAAAACAGTATATACATAAATGTTTATGATCAGAAAGTTAAAATTATTCTTGGTTTATAAAAGTTTAATATTTAATATAAAAGTTTAATATTTAATTTTTTATTTAAAAAAAAAAATTTGACTGTGTTGAATAAAATATACCGTATTATTATATCATAGTTCACTTATGAGAAATGAGGTTAAGGGAAAAATTAAATCAGATTAATAAAATTAAAATAAACCATCATGGTTACAGAGCAAATTAAAGAGTGGTGTATAAAACATTTTTGAAGTTATTAAAATTTATCTTTTGAATTTAATTAAAATTTCTATAATTTTAGAAAGCTTTTATAAGCACTGCAAAATTAATCAACAAATGATTTTTAGTTTGCTAGTCACATAAATATTCTTTTAAATATACAAAATATTACTTACTGAAAATTATTTTACAAACTTCTGTGGAGATGAATGGTTTTTTAAGGGAATTTTTGAATGACTTCCCGGTTAATGAATAGAGTTCTGCAACTTTATCCAATAAAAGTCGACGAAGCATATTAGTTATCAACGTTCTTGCATCTTTGCCACCAATCGATAGCAAAAATTTGGTCTGAAAATTAGAGAATTAATCAGTAAATGTTCTGGAAGCTTTTTAAATTTGAAATGTTAAAATTCAAGGCATGTTATCCTAAATATTAAATTTTATAAATTTATATAAAAAAAAACAAAAAATTTTGACACGAAAATAAATATTTTATAAGATTCTTTCTTTCCTTGCTTATAATCTCACCTTCTCATTTTCCCAAAGAATGTGGAGTAAAGGTGCGTGACGGAGCATCGAAAGAAAAATAAGTAGAAGAACATGACAAAGTCGAAAAAAGCCCAGCCTTACGCCCCCTCAGTACATTAATTAGTGAGAACTCGTCGCAGTCAGAAAATCCACCCTAAAGCTTCATGGGACAGCGATGGACCCTCACTATGGTAGATCAGTCAATGTAAGGGTTTCATCCTTGCCCAGGTGGGCTACAAACACATACCCCCTCACAATCCCCCACCATTCACTCCTATTACACCTTTCTTCTCGCCTTCTACCAAACTCACATTTCTCTCCTTCAAAACATTCGTTTACTGACTCAATCCACTTTTTTTCCGGTCTCCCAGCCGGTCGGTTCCCAATAACACTCACCACTATACATCCGCTTTAACCAACCGACTATCAGTCATCCTTTCCATTGACCAAACCATCCTCACAGCACTTTCATTTATCTCTCATTTACCCTTTCTTCCACACCACACAACTCTCTAAAACGTTCATTCCTCAATTTTATCAATTCTTCTCACACCCTAAGTTGTCCATCTGAACACATTGAACTTTAGATCGATACTTCTTATTCCCAGGACCATGTCCACACTACTATACAATAACAAGGTAACAAATGTAAGACTCTAGCACACTCGAGACTTGTAGTCCCTTTACATTCAACAACGATTTTTAATTGCACCACCACCTTCCTCCATTCAAAATTTCCTTACTACACTCGTATCATCCGTTTCCCTTTCTCCATCAACATATACCCTAAATATTTATAACTCAGACACTTGTTCCAGCTGCTCACCATCTAACATTAACTCGGACTAGAGGACTTCCTCCCCCACACATAACTCTACTCTTATCCAGCGTTAACTTTCAAGCCCTCCTTTTACACACCCTGCCAAAAATCTCTATACCAATCCTCTCAAACTCTCTTCAGTATTCGCCCACACGAGAACCAAAATCTCCGAATCATAATGTGTGCATGTAAGTCAGTTTATTTACATAAATTAAATATTAAATATAAAAAATTAATATAAATATTTTACAGTCTTTCCTGATTTTGTCTCTACACTCTCTCTTAACTTTTCATTAAACTGAATAAAATTCTCTTCACTGTCAAAAGGTAGGGATTTTATCAAACAAGAAAACTCATCATCACAATTCGATGAATTCGAATTTAAATAGGTGGTCGGTTGAGCTAACAAAGAATCTACTTTCTTTTCCAATCGATTCAAAGAAGCATTCATATCAACAATCATTGAAATTAAATGAACTATCTGAATTTCATTTTTTTTTGTGCCGACATCTGAAAAATATATTGACGCAATTATTAAAAAATAATTTATTGAAAAATAAAATTCATCATCAGAAAATAAATGGGAAAAGAATACTATATTCTTACCTGATGTTGAAGGATGGTTAGTTACAGTATGAGCATTTAATTCAGATTTTCGATCACGTCTCTGAACATTTGAAGCTGTGGATGAACAAGGCTGTGGAGAACGTTCTTCATTACAAGGTCTATTAACACCATTTAATTCTGCCGATGGTGGAAGTGGATATGGAATTTCTAAACTCCTTTTTTGTGAAGTTGGGGCTTCTTCTTCATCTGATTCTCCAAGGAGAGTAAATGTGCGCCGCTTCCTTTTTCTGGATTGCATTTCTTCTTCATCTGATTCCAAATGTGAGGTGTCCTCTGATTTCCTAAGATGTAGCCGAGCATCTGCATAGGACTCTGAAATGTTTCATTAAGAATTAGTAAAAAAAATTAGTAAAATATAATAGCACTGACTTTGCAATACATAACATATAGCAAAATTTTGTTACATTCAATATGGAACTTAAAAAAAAATAATATAGAAATTTCAAAATTTAATATTTTATATAAAAAATTGTAAGCAATTTCAAAAATCTTTTTAATCTTTATAAATTCAAATTACAAATTCATATAATTAGATAAATATATAGTGCTGTGTTTCAACTTGCATTATTATTTTTAAATAATAAAATAATACGGTATATATATATATATTTTTTTTGCATTTGATTAATTAACCGTCTGAAAATATAAATTGCAATAATAATAATATTTACTTAATTTTATTCTTTCTTGAACCCTCATGTACCACATTTTTAATTAAAATTTGACTATTTACTCACCATATTCCTGCATAATTTCAATTGGGCATGTAAGCCAATTTTTCTCAGGCATCACTTGCTTTTTAAGGAGTTTGTCCTTTATCTCCTCTGAAGTCACATTTGGGTAAAAGCAAAATCTTTTGCTTTGATGCACCCACTTTAGAGCAACAATGCCTGTAGCATCATCTTCTGCAATAAACTTCACAATAGCAAAGTTTTTAATCTTTGCGAGTGTTTATGTATAATATATATATTATATATATATATATATATATATATATATAGTATATATATAGTATATATATAATATATATCTATATATATATATATATTATAAATATTATTATATATAATAATATATGTATATAATATGATGTGTGTGTGTGTGTGTGTTGTCGTGCTGTATGTGACGTTAACTCTAGCCATGAAACTTGGATGGATGCGTGGATTAATCTGGCCTAATTTTTTTGCTCCAGTTGGAGCGCTGGAATCTAGCAGTAGAGAAGTCTTCCTGTTTATTTAATTTTATCCTAACTTTCAAATTGCCTAAGATGCTAAATAAGATGCTTCTTAAGTTTCCTAAATTTAAGATGCTTAATGGCTAATAGAATTGGTAAAAGGTATGCTTTATTTGTATTGATAAGTACTGTATGTTATTACATGAACTAGGAAAACTAATGAGATTGGTAATAGGTATGCTTATATTTATTTATCGTGATAAGGTACTGCATGTTTAATGAACTTGGAAACAGGTAATAAACATGCTGATAAGATATGTTTATAATATGAACTTGGTAATTTTGCCAAGTTACCTGAATACCATTAACTGTAAAATAGCTTATGTGTCATGAGAGACTGGAGCACATGCAGAAGCACTTTCTCAAACTTCTCTTCAAAGCACTCTCATTTGAGAAAATTAATATTCGTTCGAGTTTTTTTGTAGCTATATCAAGGATTGCAAAATTCACTATCTCATATGATATACTTTAATATCAATAGTGTTAAGGAGGCAGTATTGTATTTACAAACTTATATATGACTATGTTTGAGGAAACAATAAACGATAGGATTATGGGACATTGCTTAGCGCTTAGCCATACCTTTAGCCGTAAAACTGCAATAGGACTTGTTTTGTAAATTAATTATTCATTCATATGAGTGTCTAAAGAATAAAAATTGATTCATTAAAACCAGATATATATATATATTATATATATGTATATATATTTATATATATTATATAGTAGTATAACTATATATATATAATAATATATATATTATTATATAATAATATATTATATATATTATATATAAGAAAAAAGAGAAAAGATGAAAGTCAACAGTGAAAAACAAGTTGTCTGGTGTGCTGAAACGTGGTGTTTTACTTGGTTCGGTTCTGGAGAGGAATGAGAAGGGGAGAGAAGGAGTTGCAATTCTGATGATGACTTTGGTACAGAGCTTATGGTAGATTTTGTATGCGTGAATGCTAGAATTCTAATGGTTTAACAAAGTTTGAAAAGGGTCAAGGTATGTATGGTTATGACATATGTTCATCTGAGCTCGGTATGTTGAAGACAGTGGATTTTCTGGGATAAGCTGGAAAATGATGTTTTTGGAGGGGTGAGGCAGGGAGCTTCGGATGATTGTGATGGGTGACCTAATGGCTGGGATAGGTCATCAAAAAAGAGATGGATTGACAAGGGTTTTGGGGTGCTAGGCGAAAAATGAGAAATGGTAGGAAGGTGATTGGATTTTGTAAGGAGAGAGGTATGTGTTGTAAGTAATACTTTCTTAAACACCAAGAGTATTCATAAAGTATACTAGAGTTGGGCAGGTAGAGAGATGGTATCAATGTGAAAAGTATGATTGATTTTGTGTTAGTGAAAAAGGAAATGTTGAAGTATGTACTGTGATTGTAAATCAGTGAGTGGGGTTAGGAATGGGATTATCGGTCATTGTTATGTAAAATTAAGTTAGTTGCGGCTTGGAATGGAGAGGAACAGTGATAAGGAAGGAACTGGCGTAGAGTAAGAGTGAGAAGATTAAGGTCTGATGTGCAACATTGGAAAAAATGAACAAATGTAGGAGCAAAATGAAGGAAGCATTGTTAGCAGTGCAAAGGAAGTATTGTGGCATGTGTTAAATAGAATGTAGAATGTTATTCAGTGAGTGGTTGGAATGAACGATGGTAAGCAAGCAGTTAAAGTAAAATAAAGGCATGGTTGAATTGTACTAAAAGCCATATGAGGTTTCAAAAGAATGATGTTTTGGAATTATATAAGGAGAAAAAAAGAATACTAAGGTGCATACATGGAAAGAAAAAGGAGGTAAATTAACACTGTTGGGGAGGAGGTATGAATGGGGACTTACAGGGGAATAGAAGCTAGCGTGAAAGTATTAAGAATGAGTAGTAAGGGTGAATCTGCCTTAGAATACATGAATAGGAGAGATGCTTTCATAACTGATGTAAATGGATGTGAGGGGAGTGTGGGAAAGAACACTTCGAAAATCTCCAAAACATTAATGAAGAGGTATAGTGAATGTGTGTGGGCTTTATGGTGCAAGAAGGAAAATAGGTACTTTGGGCATGAGGTCATTAGTAAAGAGGTAATGGGAGAGTGAGAAGGTTGAAGAATGTTTAAATCTGCATGTATAGATGAAAGTGGACTGGTGAATATGATCAAAGAATGGAGGTGAAGATGGTGATTGACTGGATTGGAAGTTTGGTAACAAATCGTTTATGCGGGGTATAGTCTGAGGGTATTGGAGGAAAGCAGTTATAGTACCCCTATATAAGGGTAAGGAGGATAAAGGGAACTGGTAGGAATTATAGAGGGAATTAGTTTATTGAGTTGTATTGTAGGAAAGATATATGTTGGTATTTTAGTGAAAGAGTTCGTTTTCAAAGTGACTGAAGACCTGAGTTGGTTTGAAGAACAAAGTATGGTTTAGAAGTGGTAGAGGGATGTGTGGCAGTCAAATACGTTTACCATTTAAAAAGATGAATGAAGAAAATTAAAGGGAGAAAATGAATAAATGTATTGGTTTTTTAGATTTGCAACAGGCATATGGATAGGGTTAATAGGAAGCTCTATGTCAGGTTGTTAGTGATATATGGAGCTGGTGTAGTCTTCTGAATGGAAGTAAAGGTATGTATGATCATAATGAAGCATGTGTAAGAATAAATGCTGTCAAAAACTGATTGGTTTATATTAATAGCGGAGTGAGGCAGGGTTTTGTGTTATGTCTAATTGGTTATTCAATTTGTATATGCGATGGGGGTTATGAAAGAATTAGAGGGTGGGGGTGGCAGCGAAATCGTGTTAGATGACGGAAATGCGAGATAAGTGGAGGTGCGTCTACCTATTATATTGCTGATGCTTTTGGTTTTGGTGGGGAATTGAAGAGAGTTTCGAGTGAGATGGTAGAGAGACTTGGCATCGATCTCTAGGGTTGTAATAAGGAGGGGTTTGAAGTTAAACAGAGTAGATAAGAGAAGGTTATGGTTGTGAGTGAGGAACGTCCTCAGTGTGAAGTTATAGTTAGATGGTTGAGCAGCTGGAACAAAGTGTCTGAGTTTAAATATTTAGGATATATGTGGACGAAAATGGAAACGATGATACAGTGTAGTAGGAAAGTTGTGAATGCGCACACGCAAGCGCGCGTAATAAAAGTTCATGTGGGAGGTTAAAGGAGACTAAGTCTTGAGTGCGCTAGGGTCTTACAATGAGCGGTATGTTGTTATCTGTGTTTATCGTATAGTAGTAGATTATGCGTTCTGAAAATAAGACGGTATAGAATCTAAGTTCAAGTGTTCTAGATGGACAATCTAGGTTCGTTGTTAGCGTGTGAGAAGAATTGATAAGAATGAGTGTGTGGTGTTAAAAAAGGAAGAAATGAGAGAACAAATGAAAGTACGTTGAGATGTCTTGGTTCATGGGAAGTATGGATGATTAGTTGGGTTTGGTTCAGAGGATGCTATAGTGTGCAGTTGTTATGGGAATTGACCGTAGGGACGAAGAAAAAAGTGTCGATTGAGTCAGCAAGGAATGCGCTGAAGGAGAGATAGAACATGTGAGTTTGGCAGAGCAAGAAGAAAGGTGCATAATTAGGAATGAATGCAAGGGTTTTGTGAGGGGTATGGTAGTGTGTCACCTGGGCCAAGGATGAACCAATATTGACAAGATGCGCATAGCGAGGTTGCCATACGGTTCCCGTGAAGCTCAAGGTAGTGAATTTTCTGACTGCAACGAGTTTCGCACGTAGTAGGTCTGTAAAAGGCAGCGGGTTAAGCCTGGGCTTTCTTTTTGACTTGTGTCATCATTCTTCTTCTACTTTTCTGTTTCGGGTGCATGTCACGCACCTTACACCATCTGGGAAAGAAGTGGATATATATATATATACTTATATATATATATAATATATATAATATATATATATATATATATATATTTATATATATATATATAAAAAATATAATATCTAATATATCATTATATATATAAGACTAGCTATATATATATATATATATATAAAACAAGCGGACCTAAATGCACCTAAACTCTCAAAAACTCCTAGCAACTATCCCTGACAATATTTCAGACATCAACCTAAAAGCATAGTTGCACTGGGTACCCAAACAAGACATCGGATCAAAAAAAAATTTCACAGGCAGACTCTTATGATAAATAAATAGATATTCTAGGGGCGAAATGAATTTTTATTTTTTATGTAAGTTAATGTACTATGTAAGTTATTGACAAGCCCTAGGGTGCTTTGTGGATTTGCATGAGTATGTTTTAGACTTTGTGTATACTATTTAAGTTATTGACAAGCCCTAAGGTGCTTTGTGGATTTGCATGAACATGTTGTTTAGTGATTGATTCTATTGGCTTGGCTGGGACAGTTTCGATAGGCCCATGTGGCTTCTTACTGTCTTTTTATTTCTAATGTTCTAATATATATTCAATTTGTACTTTTCTATTAAATTTTAAAATAATTTTTTTCATTCTCATTTATTTCAAATATTTAAAAGGTGTGCTATATCACAACAATTTTAAATAAAATGCTACAAGGCTCATCATAATGAAAACATAATTAAAGTTGTTATTATTGCTATTAGTATTGGTTTTAAAAAGATGAAAGAAAAATTGTTGAGTATTAATCAGGCCAATATTTATAAAAAAAAAAAAAAAAAAACACTTGTAGCTGGGGCTTTTTTGGGGTTTATTAGGTGGCTTTTTGTTTTTTATTTCATTGGTACCTTGTGCGGTTGGATATCTCATTTAATCGTCCAACATAATATATATATATATATATAATATATTTCATACTATTATATATATATATATATATATATATCTATATCATATATATATTATATATATATCATATATATAATATATATATATATATATATACTATATTAATTCCAAATTTTTAGGATCATTATTTTTATAATTATTAACGATGCACACATACAACCAATGAGGGCATTACTTATGCAATAATTGTACACATACTCGGTGGAACTATAGAGATAAAAAAATGCAAAAAGGGAAAAACTTATTTTTAAAGAAAATCAAAATTATAAAAATTATTGCTTACACAAATTTTCAAGAGAGAAGAGCCCAATCGAAGTATTTTTTTACATGGTCGATATAATTTTCCCGACAGATTTTTTTTTTCCCATCATGCAATTTACGCACTCGTGGTGAACTTCCTGAGGGTTCCGGAGTGAATTATGCTACATAATATTTTTTTTCAAAAATTTTATCCTGCAAACGCATTTCCTTTCCCCTATCGTTAATTCGTATAAGCGAGTGGAAATTGCATCATTTTACCTTTATTAATATACTTATTATATATATATTAATATATCTATATATATATATAAATTTAAGTATATGATATATTTAGACATATAAATATTATATAATATTATATATATATTAATTAATTATTTAATATATATTAATATAATATTATATATATAATATATATATATATTATATATTGATATATATATATATAATATATATAATTTTATATATATTATATATATAATATTATGATATATACTATAATATATTATATATCATTATATATTATATAGTAATATTTAATTATATATATATATTATTATATATATTAGTATAACTTATATTATATAATCATACTTTTAAGGGTGAGTATACAGGTAAAGCATTTACCGACTCCTTTATTCCGCAATCCGCAGGTAATAGCAGCCGCGACTATACATATTTAAGATTTAAGATCCCAGCGGAACCACCGAATCCGGCATCCGCCAGCTCTGTGTGCCGCCGTCTTGCGAGGCGCCATGAGTTGCGCGGATGTGTTTATTGTTGTTACGAGATTGTGAAATGACAAAAGAATTATAAGCCTAATTGATTATAACTAAGTCTTAAAGATGCATCTTGAAAAAGTATACTTGCGTAATGTGTATAATTGGAGGCTTGAACAGGCGAACTTCCAAAAAAATCGGTCTTGAAGTTATATCTTCACAATGTAATCTATAATGTTTATTCTCATAGACAAATCACACTTCGGACTGGTGCATCGAGCCAAGCTCCATTCTATGATGATGAATGAGCGAGAACAGGAGTAAAGAGCGATTTATTTCAAGCAATTCTCTATAACTTTAGAATCTCCTCTCGCTCCCTCTTTTGCTCTCCGTTACCGGCTCAGTCTCGTTATTTCCGCAATAATTTGGTTTAAACTAATCTTCACTAATTTAGTGAACTCAGGGAAAAATATATCAATGACATGTCAATTCACACTGGAATTAAGGCAGCTCATTATGAATGTAAATAGCCTGATAATTGTGGAGAAATACCAAAAAACATCAGCGCCTCTACCAGTTCTGTCTCTTATAGGTACATCGACCACTACGCCACACTACCCAAATTATTGCTCAATGCTGATCTCGAGGCTCTGACTCTCAAAAGCAATTATTTTGATAACTGCTCGATCTATCAAATGAAAAAGACTGAAGATATGACGATTTTTAAAAAAGAAAATTTAGAAAAAAAAAAAATTATGAAATTAAACTAGAGCTAGGAAAAACGCTTTTTTTGGTTCTGTGGAAATTAAAAACCTTAATGCATTACTCAAGGCTATTTGCACCAAACTTCTGACTTTAAGTATCCCCTGATAATAAAGCACACAATGTTCTTTGTTATATGGAACTGTTAACACGATATAGAACAAGTGTAAATAGTCAGTTTTACTTTCGTTGCGAGATCGTACACTTGTTCTTGAAAAATCGCTACTCAAAATCGGCAGTCGATACATCGTCGCGTGGGATTATATGTTTCGCTCCACTCCTTTTAAAAGCTACCATATGAAATTAAAAAAATAATAATTAAAATACTTAACACGAATCACAACACTCTTATCTACAAGTAAAATAAATTCTATAATAACGCAAGATATTCAGTGTCGTCTATATGAAGAAATTGTACTCACCTAAGTCTCCATACCTGTACTAAGTATAGTTTGTAGTATATAACCTATAAGTAATAAACCACATCCTCTGCTAGTCACTGCAATTTATCATAAAAGTTACAGATTACATGTCAAATGAGCAGCAAAATTTATTTTTTTTGATAAAATCATATCTACTCATATAAGTAAATAAGAACGACATAGATATCAAATCAATATAATCGATCCGCATCACGTATCAGATTGTCTCATGTAGAATATTACTAAATAATAAAGTTGTTAATTTAAGTCAATGGCACAATGGTAGTTTACCTCATCTTCCACACGCGTTAAGCCTGCTAAATTGTGCTACTCCTGAACGCAGTGCAAATATTATAACTACGCCTCGACCTGTCCTTAGGCAACTAGTTGTTTCAAGGAGAATATAACTCTATATAGGCAGTTTTTTGCCTAGGGCTGCTATAAAAAAATTATTTTTGATTATGAGAAAAAGAGAGAAAATGACTCAGATAAAGGCAGTGGAAATACATGGAGCCTAGAAAATATTTGATGATCTCTCATAGCATGACAATCCTTACACTCGCAATATAAGTTGAACACAATGTCTCTTACGGAATTTTCTTTACAGGTGCAGAAAATAAAGTATAAAATTCAAGTTTAATATTCTCTGTTGCACATTCAGTGATTGGTCGAACAGCTGTAGTTGTGGGTAAAAGAGGCTTGTGATTGAAAGTTACGGGTCGGTCCTACTTGAGATTGGGTAGTTCCTCTTCCACGCACTACGCTCTACCCGTGCATTGGTAACAATTATAAATTAATAGGAGTTGATCGTGGTTGTGCTCATTTGAGAAACTCTCTGAATATATTAATAATAGATTATATATATAGTGTGTTAGATTGTAGTATATATAATATATATATATATATAATATATATATAGTATAAGGTACTACTACTACTATCGTTATATAGTAAGGTCTCATATATATATATGGGTTAATATTAAGTGTTATATGATAAATTATGCTTTTCTGATTCTTTTCATATTATAGGTCTTAACAAATTTCAGTACGAGATGTAATACTAGATATTATACTAGATATAATATATATATAGTATATAATTTTATTTATTTAAAAAATTATATAAAATATAAATATATATACTTTATATATATTATATATATAATATATACTTTTAATATAATAAATATTTAATGATATATATATATTTTAGTATATATATATAGTATGTAACATAATTAAATAAAAATATAAATTAAAGTATATATAAATATAATATAATATATGAATAATAAATATAATATTATAATATAGATATATATATACTGATAGCCCCTAATAGAATAATATACTCAATGTAGAAAAAATAATACATATACTTATTACGATACATTTATAGTATGTACTATTAATAAATAATGTATTAATGAATTACTGTTTAAATATATATAACTAATTTATATATATACTATAGATAATATGTATCATTCTTATTAAATTTAGGAAAATATATAGTTATGGGGTATAGTTTAAATAACTTACTCTATATATATTATATATAAACATATATATATATACTATAATATACTATATAATATATATCATATATTATTTATATGATATATAAGATACCCTCAATAGATTATAAATATATAATATATATAATATTTAAACCATCTCGCATCTCTGCCGGACCTAAAATGCGACTAAAAATCGATCATTGTGCCCTAAAGCGTTCACTAATGATTTATATAATATATTATAACTATATATATATATATATATATAATATCTATCGTTAAAATATATATATTATATATATTATATATATATATATATATTTGTTTTATATTATATATATCTTATATTTAATTATGTAAATGTATCACTATGTTCTCTATTTTATTATATATTATATATATATAATATTAATATATATTATATAGTATATATATAATATAATATATTATATATATTTATATCAGTATATATATATATTATTATATGTATATATTAGTATATATAATTATATTATTATATAATATTATATTTATTAGTAGTATAATATATATATATTATACCTATATATAATATACTATCTTTTAATATATATATAGTTTACATAAATTCCCTATATATAATATTACGTATACTACCTTATTTATTATGGGGACATTATAGTAAACTCACAGGATTCTTTCTCTCTGCAAAAAATCTTTGGTGGTGGATATAGGAAGAAATGATAAAAAATAATCGTTTAATGCGACAGTGGAAAATCTCAGAATAAATTTACATTTGCTACCATAAAGAAAATAGTGTAATAATTTATAAACATTTAACAGTAAGTGAGTTTAGTAAGGTTAATAGTAATTAGTAAGTAAGTAAGTTAAGTAAGTAAGTAATAAGTAAGTAAGTAAGAAGTAAAGTAAGGTAACGTAGATTATTAGAAGTGGCGTTAAGGTGTTATAACATTTTAAATTTGATTTACATTCGAGGCACCTTTAAATTCTTATGCTTATTGGTGTTAGAAAAAAATGGCAACTTTTGAGCTTGTAATGCTATATTTGTTTCTTAAAAAAAAAATATTACCTTTCTCTAAAGTGGGGAAAAAAAATACAAATTTTTAGAAAAGTTACCTTCTTCGGGAAAGATCGTACTGATAGGCCTAATATTATATATATTATATAAATTATATATATATATACTCTTTATATATATTATATATATAATACTATATATATAATAACTTAATATATTGATAATATATATATAAATATATATAGTAATATATATATATATATGATATATATTATATTATAATATAATAACATATATTAAATATATATATATTATATTATATATTAGGTATGCAGGGTAACATCCGCTCCACACATCCGCATCCTCACTTAACGCCACATCCGCATCCGCATCCTTCATCCGCTATCAGCGCTTACCGCTTTACCCTGCCGGATGTTTGTGAGAGATGTTTGATTGTCGAGAGATTTGATGAAGAATTATTAATATAAAAAATATTTAAGATGATCTGAGACGCAGAATTTAAATGATGCAGACCTTGGGAACTAGACTCACTTAATAATGTATGACTCATATGCTCACAGTCTGAAGTTCTATAATAATAATTAGTTTGTCAAAACAGCATAGTTGTCTCTATGAGATTAGGGGCGGGGTAGCCAAAAACGATCAGCGCCTCTACAAGCTTATGTCTCGCGAATTAATATAACTAAACATTAATCAACGCTAAGGAAGCATTTGTTTTTTAACCTCTTCAAATGAAACAGGATGGAGCGGTTTTTTTTTAAAAAGAGAATGAAAGATCTTAATTAATTTAAACTTGAGCTAGAAAAAAAAAAATTTTTTGTGGAAATTTATTAATGACCTTCTTACTATATTAGCAAACTTACTAGATCCCCGTTATAAAAGCAAGTTTTTTTTTTGTTAAACTATTTTAAACACTACGTTATGTTAACAAAATGCGTGCTCTCAGCTGTTCTGTGCAGTTGAACAAAACTTTCACCTCACCACCAGTTAATTTAATTTGCATCTCCAAATTTTAAACATTGTGGAAAACTAAAAAAAATACAAATCACACAAAACACCATCTTCCTCTAGAACATAAATCAATAAAACAGATTCACTGGTTATATAATTTCTACAGCTCCTTGTACGATAGAATGAAATATGAAGACTTAGAACACGCACCAAGACATAATTCACTCCTCCAAAGATTATTTGATTAGTGCACACACATGATATTGCAGAGAACCTATCACTCATAGATAAAACGACTAGCTAAGATACCACAAATTTACTTGATTTTGCATCCTATGTTGAAGATCGTGTAAGTTCTTAAGTTAAAATGTTTTACCCACACTGCAAGTGTTTAAACTCGTTGTCGAAGTGTAAAATACTTGACGTTGTCCCCTCAACAGATATTCAAGTTGGTTGGACCGGAGAATATTTTAGCAATGCGTCTTGCGCTCGCTATTTTATTATAATCAAAAGACGCATAACAGCACTCTCAAATCCAGAACCAGTGCTCCATGAAAAATTGATGTTTCTAACAAGCAACAACAACTTACCCATTTCCCTATATTTTGAATTATCAATATTATCTGATAAACTGCCCCAAAAAAATGTAATATTAAAAATCTCAATTAACCATATGTTAGTAAAATCTTCTGTCCATTTAATGGTCGGAGGACCTTGCGGGGGAAAGAGGGTTGGTGGTGAGCGTGGCATTTGAGTTTAGTGACGTATCCCTTCCCACACAGCCTAGATAGGTAAACTAATTACTCATGATAGATTGTGGAACTGAAAACTGAATAGAATATAACATCCTATTTAAGTTGGACATAACACAATATTATAATGTATCAATCGTCTTTAATAAATATAATTAGCTACTAGAATATATAACTACTTACGTTATATCTCTATACTGTTACTATTATATAATTTATATATATATATTATATATTATATATATACTACCTTTCACACATCCTTGACTATAAAAAAAAAAGTTTCATCTATTACCGTTTACTCGCTTTATATATGCATCTATATATATATATATATATAGATTATATTAATATTATTGTATAATAGTTATATATAATATAATATTATATAATATATATAAATATAAATATTATTTTCATAATAAATAATAATACATTTCTTTAACCTAGCTATAATAAATAACACTATTATATAGACTACTTAATATATAGTTATTACTATTTATATAAACCT
Source organism: Trachelipus rathkii (assembly GCA_015478945.1). Taxonomy (NCBI): domain Eukaryota; kingdom Metazoa; phylum Arthropoda; class Malacostraca; order Isopoda; family Trachelipodidae; genus Trachelipus; species Trachelipus rathkii. The sequence goes on from JABUQX010038244.1 coordinate 54,173, forward strand.
ATTTAAATCTGAGTTCATTATAATTAATTTAAAATTCATACGTTACTATTTATCCAAATAATTTAATCTATACGTAAAGTTTATTATATTATATTAATTAAGTATATACGTATTATTTAGGTATATCTCTATAGGAGTACAAGTTATTATATTTATATAAATACATATGCTAATTCTAATTCCGACACCTGAGGTCTATCCTCTCGCATCGCTACTGAGGATAAGTATAACCCTGAAAAATGACTGAACATCTGCTTGCTCATAATCACTTAAATTAATTATAATAAATTATATATATTATAATACCTATATATTATAATAATTTATATAATATGAGTTATATATAATATATATATATTATATCTATATAATGAATATTAATATAAAGTATATATTATAATATATATATTATAATATATATTATATTATTATTTAAATTTAATATAATAGTATATGTGTAATTATATATATATATACATATCAAGGGAAAAAAGAATAGGTGGTAAAAATAATATCTTTTTTAAAAATATATTATAAAAAAAATTTGTGTATTTACTTCTTAAAAGTATATATCAATTTCTACTCTCATAGATTTTTTAATATAAAATATTACTAGTTTATATTACATTGATGGCTAGTAGGACCAAAACTTATTCTTAAGCGGTACAATCGAACTTAAATATGTTAAAACAATAGGAAAAATTGTTTAATTTTAGTTGTTAATAAACAAAATAATGTGCATTAAAAATTAAGGGCCTATAAACTTAAAAACTTACAACAGAATAAAATAAATTACGCATAATATAAATGGTTTGAAAATGAAAGAGAAATAAAGATCCTATCAATACCCTTAATGCGTAGCGTAGGTAAAAACATAGCGCTCATACATAATAAATTATTTATCTTATTTTTTTTTGTTTAAAAAAGAAGATACCAACGAAATACAACCGAGATAGTATTTATGTCTCATACAAACCAAGCCAAGTTTCTACTCATATAAGCTTTTTAAGACTTTCTTCCAACAGCGTTTGGTCTCTCCTAATATGTCTTACCATAGTTCTCAACTCAGATTTAATATCTTCTACAAAGCATAATAGTGTCTTAAATGAACTTATAAAGATTAGGTTCTAAAATATATTAGTGTGGGTTAGTATTCTTCATTTTTATATTTAATAACTTTATGATTAATATATACTATAATTAATATATATATATATTAATATATTATAATAATATATTATAAATAAGAGGGTATATTATATATATATATTATATATATATACTCCTATTTTATGATAGATATATACTCTTACATACCCTAGTATACTGGATTGTCATAAAGCAGTGTATAATTTAGTATAATATATATATCTATAATATATATAAAATATATTATTATACTTATTATATATATATATATTATATAATTATTAATTATATCATTATATTTATATCTTATAATACATATTATTATAAATACTTATACCTAATAATATATATACACTTTATAATACGTAATAGTCTACATTAATACCTTAGCGTAATTTACATTTATATCTCATATATATAATTATTAATTTAGTAATATTTATATTATTAATGTTATCATATAATATAATATATTATAGTATAATATATATATTAAATAGTATGTAATATTATATATTATAATATATAATTTAAGTAGTACGTTATCCTAGCTTAATTAATATTATAATTATTTTAATGAATATTAATAATTATAGTTAAACCGAATCATATAAATATAATCATCTATCCTTGATTATATATGATAATTTAACTCTTCATATTATATTCTATATAAAAAGTAATCCTATATAATTATGATAGTTGATATTATATACTGACATACTATACTCATTATGCCTACTACAGACTTAGTTCATATAGATATTAATAATATGTATTAATATTATATATTATTGGTACTGATGGATATAATATATATAGTATATATATATTCTGACATACCTGTTATATTCGCTACTATGAACGATATGAATCACCATCTATCATATTGTGTAGCTGATATAGCCTTAATTTAATGTTATATATACTATCAGGATAGAATGTAATATACAAACTTATACACCCTATCCTATCCACCCCCTACATATAGTTATACATATATCTGCTATTAAGTATAGTTAATTTGCCTAAATACATATATATCTATATAAGTTATATATATATATGTTTATTATATACTAATTATTTCTAATTATTCTGATATATGGCCTATGATATATATAATATAATATAATGTATATATATATATATATATATATATATATTATCATATTCATATATATACTATAAGTACTATATATACCCCTATGCTTTATTGTATAAATTAGTATCTATATATATATTGATAGGTGTGATGTGTCGTTCAGTATATTATTTTATTTATTTTATTTGTGGATGCAGATGGAACCCATTGTATCAGTTTTTCGTAGATCTTTTTATCCTCGCCATCGAGATATCCAAAACTAGATTCGCTTATATATTGTATAGTAAGAATAAAAAATTTGGCCAGTATTGATATAATGTCATTTAAATTGGATCACCTAATTTTGAATATTTGAAATGTGTAATAATAAGCTCGCCATAGGTTCAGTCTTCCCTTAAGTGGTTCTTGGTAACTATATATAATCTATAAGGATGTACTATCTTTTCAAAAATTGACTTAATTAAAATTGTATTTTATTGCTTTGAAAATAAATTAGAGTATAAGGAAAATCAGTCAAATGAATGTGTGCACCACAAGGAATCGTTTTTTCCTCATGCCTATAAAACAATTTTGGTTCTTAATAATGATCGAGTTACATTGTATCATCATTTTCACATTTCCCTAAAGCTAGGATTGTCACTTTACGAGCTGTATATCTAGATTGATACATTACAGAATTACATAGCTGGAACTCAAGTATTCATCTTTGTTATGGTCTGTATTACTAACAAAATGTTATCGAATCCAAAATATATCATGCCGCTTCTCATTTTGCATTTCCTTACATAGCAATTCATTTATTTATTAAAATGATATAGCATGTTAATGTTTCTGTAGGTGGTTTGTACGCTTTGCATTATGTTAACATATTTTTAACTGACAACAATAAGTTTTGTTGGTCACAGTCATCGCCCATTGAATAGTCAGTTTAATTTTAGAGGATTTTTATTTAAATAGTTTTCTAGTAAAAGGTATAGGATAAAAGATTACATAAAATCGTAGCTGTATGGTGAGTATAGGTTTTTTTAAAAGTATTTCATGTTGGTCGTTGCTTTTTACATATTAGTCGCATCACACTGTATATCCACTTTTGTTCGACTTATTATTTTTATTTAGCATTATGGAATGAATTTACAGTATAAACCTTTATACTCAAATTCGGAGTTCTTAGATAGAGTAAATAGTACGAAGTGTATCATCATGTTATAGTCTTAGGATCAGTTTTATCTATAATTTTCACGGAACCACCTATGTAACGAAGATATGCAGTAATCCATAAAAATATCAATATGTGGAGCTTATGTTAGAGGTGATATGAGGTGTAAATTTAAGGCTAAGCTTTATAGATATAGATTCGATAAGAAATTTACTGAATTATTACATTTCAATAATCATGGAGCGTGTGAAGGGATAAGAACATAATATAATATTATTATAATATATTTATTTAAGATGATTAGGAAAACTATTTAGTAATATGATAATTAAAAATGCTTATTAAATACTTTTATAATTTATTAAATATGAAAACTTTATGATAAATGTATTTCTATTGACTCAAAATAAGTATATACTAGTTATATAATAGTGGTGTTTAATTCTGACATTAACTTTACATGAAAATCAAATAGGCTACTTTACTTCCAACCCACATTTTTTTTAACAGATTAACAGGTCAGAGCCCTAATGTAGAAGGGGTTGTAAAGAGATAATGGATAGACTGATGTACGTATATCATTGGATTAAAAATGTTTAACTAAAATTATAATTTTTATTTTATGATAGGTTTCATTGCCAGATCGTTACTAAAATATACTCCGTGAGATTCTCTATACTCACTTCTATACGAGTTTTTGTTTGCCCTTTAGACTGATGTGCATCTTGCCTGTTGTATTCTGTATACATAACAACTCTCCTGTTTGTTTAAAAACAGCATTACTCTCACTTAATTAAATAAGTGAATTTTCTCTCTATGACGTTCATATATATCGCATTCTATACCGGTCATTTCTACATTCTTATTCACACTATAAATTAGGAGGTCGAATTATCTTGGATAAAATAAGTGATCCATGGGTAATAAAATATAGTACATATTACTTAAATTGGTTTAAGTATTACTACTCTAAAGATGAGACCTATGTTGCTGAATGATACCTACTCTGACATCATGATTGTATGATTTCGAATAAAAAAAATTATTTTAATTTGATATATATACCTTATGTATGAATAAATTCGTCAGTAGATTGTTTTATCCAATAATGATTTATCCTGAATTAAGGTGTTTTACATCCATCGGGTCTCAAAATAAGACCGCTAAAGACATTTTCTGTTCTTCCTCGGATGAATTATATAAGTAATAGGTATACGATGGTAATTTCCATAAATGAGGTGAATAAAATTATAGTCAAAGTATATATACTGTCAAAATGAATTTTATACTATGATATTAAATCACATCTTTACAGGTTACCTTAAATAATATTAGATAGTTAAATATATGTCCTTTACTAACTATACTATCTTAATCCTCAATGCTCTACTCTCTCCTCATGATATTATGTAAGCTTACTTTAAAATATAGTGTGATATAACATATTAATTGATTATATAATTACGGTGATTTTTAATAATTAAACATATAGTCTTATATACATAATATCTATTTTAATAATATACTATACCGCTCAATATAAAAAGTATACGTTATATTTTATTATATGTTTTTATATTACTGTATTAATTAAATAATGATAAATTTAAATTTATAATATATCTAATTAAATATATGGGATTCCAAAAATATCATATTTAAAGGTCAATGAAAGGTTAGAATCAAAATAAACTTAATATTCAAAATTGCAGTTTTATTTATCATAAAGTTATTTAAATATGTACGTATTAACATCAATTAAATTATATCTTCCTCACTATAACTTTTCTAGTATTTAATAACTCGTTATTTTACTTATAATAGTACCATTATGTTGGAAAATTAGGACAAGTTTTGAATTAAGTAGCATTTTATATTTAAATACACAGATCCTTACTGCTCAATGCCGTATAAAGCTTACAAATAATCTTATAATTAAGTTTTAGATAAACTTTAATATATATAAATGTTAAAATATGATTTTTTTTAAATATATATATATAGTATTATATATTAGTTTTATAATTATCTAATATTATCTCCTTGAGTTATGCGCGGTACTATTTGGCGGTGATTGCGTGAGAGATATAAAATATTATTGTCTCTCATTTGTATCACTTACTGCGCTCAACGTCTGGCAGAATCTCTCGCGAGATACTCAGATCACGCCACTACCGGAAAAAGTGGTGCGAGACTCTAGTTCGGCTGTTACAGTTGTTGCACGAGTTGGCAACGGTCCAGAAGAGGAAAAATGCAGAACAATTTCGTAAAAGTTGAGCGCACTATTTTAGTCAGCCGCATCAGAAAAAAACATTATCTCTCTATGGTCACGAGCGCCAATCTAGAGCACCCGAACCGTTTTCTTGTGAAAAATTAGTTAAAACTATGCTCTCTCTAAGTGCACAGGCTTACCCACTAATGAAATTAAACCAACTGCTATTTTTCGCCCGAGCGTTCACAAAAATTTTGTTGTTTTC
>JABUQX010038245.1:0-22500 GCA_015478945.1 Trachelipus rathkii
ACACACACACAATAATAATAATAATAATAATAATAATAATAGTAATAATAATAATAATAAAAATAACAACATCAACAACAACAACAACAATAATAATAATAAAAATAATTATAATAATAATAATAATAATAATAATAATAATAATAATAATAATAATAATAATAATAATAATAATAATAATAATAATAATAATAATAATAATAATAATAATAATAATAATAATAATAATAATAATAATAATAATAATAATAATAATAATAATAATAATAATAATAATAATAATAATAATAATAATAATAATAATAATAATTAATAATAAAAAAATCTAGAATCACCACAGTGATCTTCATGTAACCTGAAAATAAAAGGCAGATATAATTAATATTCTCTAAGTATGATAATTCTTATTGATGGCTAATGTGTAATTTAAATAATTATAATAAATTTAAAACTGAATTTAAATTTTGTTTAAATTTCAGTAAAATATTTTAAAAATAATTTGAATGATTTCAATTTGATTACCACAAGAAACAGAAAATTATATCAATTAAATTTGTCATATTTTAACATTTTCAAGAATTATTTTACTTTTATCGCACGAAATATAATTAATACTAATCAGAAGAAATCCCTGCTGATTGGATGATTTTAATTACTTATGGTTACACGAAAGGATAAATCATTAATACCTTCAAATGAATAAAAGCAGAGTTACCTTTTAAAGTAAATTGTAACGGAAAGGAAAATAGGAGTAGATATATTTTATTGTAAAGAAGAATATACTGTATAACCTTTTGTAATTTTTCGAAAAAAAAAAAAGATATATTTTAACGTAAAGAAGGATATATTACTATAAAAAATATTTTTAGTGTTTTAATCTTAGAATGTAGACGTTTTTGTTAGTGTTTAATAAGCAGTTTATCTTTATTTTATTTATCGTTATTATTATGTTGTGCTGTGTTTAGTGAAAGTGTATGTGTGTTTTATCAAATCATATTTTGTTTTAATTGAAAGTTTTATTAAATTATATCTCGGTAATTAATCATTTATTCGTTTCGGCGAGGTCTGCGTTTGGCGTTTTAAAAGATAAGTTTTAGTTTTAAATTTTTTTTTCATTTTTTAGTTTTAGGTTTTAACAAATTTTAATATTGCCTACCCGAGTGTAGTAAAGTTATATAGGTTTAAGTTTTATTTTTTTCTATTGTATAGTAGTATGTTTTTATTTAATTTTAGTACTTAAATTTTTTAAGTTAGTATTTAGTGTGTGTTTATTTTTTTATCCCGATTTCTCCTTTTGTTTTAGTCTGTTTTTGTCTATTGTTCTTATTTGTGTGTGTGTGTGTGTGTGTGTGTGTGTGTGTGTGTGTGTGTGTGTGTGTGTGTGTGTCGAGTGTGTGTGTGTGAAAGATGGCAGATTTGCGTAGGCGCGGGCTTTACATTAACTTTACCAACATCCGCGGCTTAAACTCTAACTTTGCCTCTGTGGAATATCACCTCTCTAACTCTAACCCTAACCTTTTGCTCTTGTCTGAGACTCAGATGGCTAAGAATTCATCCTCTAACTCGTTTAATGTATCCAACTATAACTTATTTCATAATTTCCGTCTGAAGGGTGGAGTGTGTGCCTATGTAAACATTAATACTCCTGTAACACGTCTCGTGAATCTCGAATCTCCTAACTTCGATGTTCTGTGGCTCAAAATCTTTCTTCCTTCTACTACAATAATCTTGTGCTTCTGCTACTGTTCTCCTAACAGAACAGATTTTCACTCTTTCTTTGAATATCTTACTACTTCTCACGAGACTGTTATATCTTCTCATCCAAATACTGAGGTCCTCTATTTATGTAGGTATATATATATATTATTAACAATGAATTTCATTTAGTCTTCAATTCACAGCGTCTGAAAGAGGATCCAGTAATTCAGTAAGGATCGAAAGCTAACGCTCTAAACATCCAGAAGACCTTTCTCTCATGTGAAAATTTATTAAGAACTTTGATATATTTGCAGTTTATTATTAATTCAGGTTCCTCCCTAACTCTTTATATATATATATATATATATATAGTATATATATATATATATATATATATATATATATATATATATATATATATATATATATATATATATATATATATATATATATATATATATATATATATATATATAGTTATTCTCATATATATATATATATATATATATATATATATATATATATATATATATATTATTATATATATATTATTATATATACTATTTTACATATTATAAATATGTTATTATATATAGATATATATATATATATACATATATTATATAGCTAGCATATATATTATTATTACATATATATTATAAATATATATATTATATATATATAAAGAAGCATATATATATATATATGGCTATTTATAAGTGGTTATTATTATATATTATATATTATATATATATATACATATTATTACTATATACGTATACCTTCTTGAAAATCGATATGCTTGCGCAATAGTTCGCAGCCCTCGGAACAGAGATATTCAATCATTATTATTACTATTATATATTTGAAGAATAGAGCAATCATGGTATTAGGTATCTTCGATATCTCATTAGATAGAGATTATTATTATTATTATTATAGCATATATATATATATACATATATATATATATATATATATATATTTATATATATATATATATATATATATATATATATATATATATATATATATATATATATATATATATATATATATATATATATATATATATATATACTGTATATATACAAAATGTTTTTGAATATTGATTTCTTAAAACATTTATTCATAAACAATAAAAACTCATCGCTGAAAGTGTATCGATTCTTTTTATGTTTTACTAAGAAAGAGTATAAATTATAGAGTTTAATAATAATAATAATAATAATAATAATCATAATAATAATAATAATAATAATAATAATAATAATAATAATAATAATAATAATAATAATAATAATAATAATAATAATAATAATAATAATAATAATAATAATAATAATAATAATAAAAATAATAATAATAATAATAATAATAATAATAATAATAATAATAATAATAATAATAATAATAATAATAATAATAATAATAATAATAATAATAATAATAATGATAATAATAATAATAATAATAATAATAATAATAATAATAATAATAATAATAATAATAATAATAATAATAATAATAATAATAATAATAATAATAATAATAATAATAATAATAATAATAATAATAATAATAATAATAATAATAATAATAATAATAATAATAATAATAATAATAATAATAATAATAATAATAATAATAATAATAATAATAATAATAATAATAATAATAATAATTTCATAAAATTTTAAGCTAAGAAACACTCTATCTCAAAGCTTATGAAGTTTCATGTTAAAGGACGCCCATTCTATGATTTTATACTGCAAAAAAATATTTCTGGAAACTTCATGAAGTTTCATGATGAAAAACACCCTTTCTAGAAACTTCATGAATTTTATGCTACAGCACAATGTTTCCAGAAATTTCAGGAAGTTTTTCACTGCAAAACAACCTTTCTAAAAACTTCACGAAGTTGTATGTTGCCAAAAAATTGTCAGTAAACTTCATGAAGTTTAATTTAAAAAGTTCATAAAGTTCAATGCTGAAAAGCGACTTTTCAAGAAAATACATAAAGAGATATGCTGCAAAATACACTTTTTAAAAAAAATTCAGGAGGTTTTATGCTGCAAAACACCTTTTCTGATAAATTCATGAACTTATGTTTTGCAAAATATTTTGGTTTACTGCTGTACGGTTCCCTAGGAACTCAATTTCTGATATATTAATATATATATATATATATACATATATATATTATATATAATATATATATAAATTATATATAATATAGTATATATATATATAATATATATAGTATATAATATATATATATATATATATATATACTATATATAAATAGGTAATTTATATATATATAATCAATTAAGAAGCAGTCCAACATAGCTAGCAAGTTTTAGTGAGCTATGTTTTACGAAATGGCACAAAATAAACTCTTGTTAACAATTCTTTTACGAGGATCTCTGTCCATTAGGCGTTAAATCCATCAGTCCGAAATAGAAAAATAAATGAATATGTCATTTCCGCTCAAACAACCTTATATAGCGCAATTTAAAATTCATTATTGTTCGAGATATATATATAAATATATATATTATAATAATATATATATATAATTATATATATATCTATAACTCATATAATATATAGTAATATATATTATATACTATATATATTATATATGTATTCATTTTATTATTATTATTTTAACTTCTCTATTTTTTCCCGCTTGAGCGGGGTAGTGGAACGTACATTAGAGTATCTAATATATATATTATATATATATATATATATATATAATTATAAATATTATATAATATAATAATTATATATATAGTATAATATTATATATTATATATATTTATTTATATAATATATATATATATAATAAATATATATATATATAATATATATATATATAATATAATATAATAATATATAAATATATAATATTATATATATATATATATATATAAATATATATAGTATAATATATAATATATATATATATAATAAAATATATAAATATATATATATATATAATATATATAAATATAGATATTATAATATATATATAAATATATAACTCATATATAAATCTATACTTATTTAATATAAATAAAAACATTTAAATAAAAAAAGAACCGAAGAATTGAAATTCCAAAATAATTGTTTTTCCTTAACATCGCTCTACGCTAAAATTAATTCTAATGCCCCCTTGTGACTTTTACTGCTTCAAGACGAGACTGTGTGGTAAATACTCTTTAGTGATTTGAAGTGAAATAGGAGCGAACATAGATTTGCTAGGGAAGTGGTAAAGCGAGTTTCGACATTATTAGATAGAATATATACATTGTCGAAGACTTTTAATACTTCTCCACAATCTGTTGTACTGCGTAGGACGTCCAGACTATGCACTCTTTTAAGGTACAATGTTGTTCATAATTTCCTAACATTTTTTAGACTTAACTCTCTGGTTCGTCGAAGATGTTTGGTCTATAATTCACTGTACTCACTTTTATTCATTCAAGTGTGTATCCGTACATCTTTCAGACTTCCCATCTTTCTAAAAGTTTTCGAGATTGTAGCGCAACAAAAAAGATTTAAAATATCTAATTTATCTCATCTTATCTAAGTTTGGTGCTCCAATTGTTGGCGTTACTCTATGAGCTTTTTATTCAGCTCCTCTGTATCCCAAGAGCATGCCCAACAGAAATTCATGTGTCCCAGTACTGGTCCAGAGCACTCTTATAAGAAATAGAGTTCCAACCGGAATTCTAAAGAATGAGATCCTCTGCAAGATCGTTGTTCATGTCGATGCCCAAATTTTTGAGGGTTTGGTGACTGAATGCTCTGTACAGGGTCTATGGGCGGAAACGCTTTTGGCACTAAGTTTACTAATTTCCGCTTTCAAACACGTTTTTTTCAAAAATAAAACAAAGTAAGAAAATAATTTTTTTGTTTTCCAAAATTCAGTATATCTATTTTTTTAATTTACACTAGCTTTTTAAACCTTTAAGCTAATTTCCCCTTTACTATATGAAGCCTTAACGAATGGATATACTCCTATAATGTAACGTATATATAGCGGCTAACTGCTTAAAAAAATTTCTGTTCATATATCAATCATAATCAGAATAAACTAACAAAGAATATGAAAAATAATATGAATCCTTGTATGAACTTCATCATAATCAGTATTAGAGTTCCTCAGATATCTTCCCATTCACGGGTATTATTGAGCAGTTCAGATCATTCTATGATATAGTTAGAGGAAAAGGAGTCAGATTATTATTTAAAGTTAAAACAGAGACTTCACCCATTTTTGCTCTCGAATGTCTTCATTTTTCAGACTTCGATGGTTTTTTATTAAGGTTGACATTGTGAATTGTGATCACCGTTATGCGGTACCTTAGACGCAGCATATCAATCTCATTATGTTTGGGTTCAAGTGCACGAGTTTGGTAACGGAGGTAATGAAATAGAATACCAGACATATACTAAGATGTCCATACAAATTCGGATTCTGACTAGAAGATTTAAAAAATTACGAATATATATATATATATTATTATTACATATAAATATATATATAACATAATAGTAATATATATAAATATAATATATATATAATATAAATAGATTTATTATAATATATATATATATTACTATATAATATATATATAATATATATATTATAATATATATATATATATATACAAATATATATACTATAGTATATATATACTATACTATATATATATATATATATATATATATTCATAATATATATAATATATATACTAGATATAATATATATAAAATATATATAAATATATTATATATTATATAATATAATATATTATATATAATATGATATTATAATATAATATACTAATATGGATATCCATAATATATAAGATATATATTATAAGTATATATATATATATAATAATAGTATATATAAATATATATATATACTATATATCATAGTAATATATAATATATATATACTCAGTGTATACCTATATATATATATATATATATATATATATACATATATATAACTATATTGATATATAATAAATATATATTTTAAGATATATATAATATAATATATATATATATATAAACTTTACTAGAAAGCTGTGACATAGTATATAAATATAATATATATATATATATATTATAATACTTTATATTATATCACATTAGTACAGTATATATATATATTATATACCAGATTATATGCAGTTAATATATATATAATATATAATCTATATATATATATTAATATCCTATCAATATATATATATAATACCTCATATATTATATATAATAACAATATCCACATAAGATGTTTCATTTATCAGTACTTGGCCTGAAGATTTTTAAATCCTTTAAAGAAAATACACATTGATTCTGGCTGCTTAAGTTTATTAACCAAGACTAATATTTTATTATTTACCAGGCTTAAACTATTGCTAAACCAGTTAATCTAAACTATTCTGACAAACCTAATCGAGAAAGAATCTGAAATAACAAATCAATTAATTTTACAAGTTTAGTTATAAATCTAGAGTGAGTGATTTATATAGTGACAGCAGCCGGAATGTGAGTTGCCACATTTTATGCGTATCTCAATGGCTAAATCTTGGAATTTATAGTTTTGTATAATAGTCCACTTGTGGACTATAAACATAAATAATTTGCTATGATAACAGTAACGATTGCCAACAACTTTTTAAATAAAACTGCTCCTTTCCTCAAAAGTATATTGCCTTACTTCTAATGGGTGGTACTTTATCAGCTGATAACCATAACTAATGATGATACAAAACGTTGAATTAATTTATTAAAATCTCACATTTCATTACCAGTTTAACCACAGTAACCATTATACATTATGCAACAGTATTACATATTCCTAAGTTGTTTCAAATATATTAGTCATGAAATTGAAGCAAGCAAATGGGTGTGGTGTAACTAACAAAATATTCATTTTTAGAAAATAATAAAATTTCTTACTTAAACAAGTGCTTTTTTAGATCTCAAGCAAAAGTATAATGGTGAAAGGAAAAAAACGCAAGTAAAAAAGATAAAGCCAAAAAAAATACAATAAAAAAAGAGTATTAAATTGTTTTTGCAATCTTAATTCCATATAAACAAGAGAAAGGCATTTCCAAAAATCTCCCTTTGGAAAAATTTTTTTTGGCTTATTTGACTCGTGATCTGAATCATCAAATACTACAATACTATTATACTATATATAATTATTAATATAGTATACTATATATATATATATATATACATTATATATATATAATTATATATATAATAATATATATATAATATATATATATTATATATATAATATACTATATATATATATAAACTTACCCCTTCTGAGCTTATTTCATCCTGCTGGGATTTACGAACCTGGGCCCTACGAAGATGACACGCGTATGTGTTTGACACACAAAATATCGCCACGATGGAACTGAAAAGAAAGAACGAAGCGAGAATTTTCCTGTGGTGAATAAATAAGACACCAGAAAGCGCCCAGACCGGACATCCACGCGACTCCACCCAAGACACTACTCGGGGCCCTACGAGCCCAAACCGGGCTACACGCAATAAGGTGAAAATCACTAGTCAAACCGCGGGCAATCCAATATTATTTTTGAATAAGGTATACTGCATAACAGCAGTACCCAAAAACAGGATGATTCAGAAATATAGTAGGCCAGTGTCGAGACACACAAAACACACAAGGTAGAACGAATCGAAAAATTAGCTACAAAAGGTTTTAATGTTTTAATGGCTTCAGTTTGTGGCCCATTATGACAATCCTGCTGTTACCCCCCACCCCCCACCGGAGGAGTTGTGATTCTAATGGAGGGGTTAAAATTGTCCCCAAAAGGGGTATTTTGCGGTTTTAGGTTACTATCTCTAAAGACTCACAATATCGACAAACCACGCCCTACAACTTTTAATAGAAGCCATGTTCATTCTAGCATTGATGAGACTGTGCGCATATTTCTTTCGGACCACACGTCTTACCTGCATACTAGTGTACATTCAAAGTTGGAAAATATTACATATTTTATGAACAAACTTCGTTTTACTATGGTTTTGGTAATATTCAATAAACTAACCCATCCATCAAATATACTATTTATATATATATAATATATATAGTATATATATATAATAAACTAATATATATATATAATGATATTATATATATATTATATAATATATGTATATAGTTATAACAGAAATAAAGCTGTCTCAGTATCCCCCCCGCTTCCTTACTGGAGGTTGAAGGTGAAGGCTTCTCAAGTTAAAGCTATAGCTAATCGAAGACGAGACCATCTGATTGTTGCACACGGGCTTTAGGTATCCACAGAGCATGAGAGGGGGCAGGTTGGTGGAGTTGGTGAGAGATACGGACCTTCTCAATCATGCCTCACACAGCCCTAGTCACACCCCAATCACAAAATATTTCTCAAAACCTGAGAAGAGGTAGAGCCACAAGACTTCAACTGCAGACAACATCCAGAAGGCCCTTCATATTCTTCAACGCCATAAGTGGATGTGAAACAACTCACATCCTTCTTCAAACCCCAGAGGCAAGAAGAGAGGTGGTCAAGCTGTTGGCTCGAAAAAATAAATGCTTTCTAGAAGAATCAAAACTTTCTCCTCGACATTGACAAATCGAAGCTTGAAGCGTATTTGCGAAGTCTAGCCTACGATTTTTAACCGACCTCCCTACAGAGGTGGGGCGGAGATACTTTAGATAAATTTGCGATTCGCCCTCATTTTCCAAAGGCTCGTGGAAACTATCAAATTCAACCTAAATCCCTTACAACCAAAACATCCGTAACAGCCCACCAACAATTGCTTCGAGAACTTAACCATACAAGTACAAATGATGTTAGGACACGAAGATGGATCCTCTCCTCTGGGGATGGCAGGCTGCAAAGTTTGGTCTTTAACCAACCCGTTCCTACTTCCACGGATCCAGCTCCACAGTCTCTTCTCTCCACAATTTTCTGCAAATGCTACAAGGGGTGTGCAGGTGGTTGTGGGTGTCGGAAGGCTGGGATTAAGTGCTCATTGATTTGTGTCAACTGCAAGGGAATCATGCACTAAACTCCTCAACCAGAATGCAAACTGACGAACAAGATCTTGACGCACCAGACATGGAATGCAATATATGGGGTCGCAAAAATTTTACAGACCCCTTTGAGGAACCGAGTGATGGGGCGAGCGGCTCCGAATCCGAGGAAATTACACGCCTTTGAGGACCGCTAGCACACATATCGACTGTCGTGTGCAATATTTGTGAATCTACCTCTATTTTCACCTTTTTATGACTTCATACCTTTAGAACTACAATGTTTCCTTAATGCCACTATATTCATCACTAATAAAGTAATAAAATTGATTTCAAAGACATTGTGTTTCGTATATCCTGTACAGGTTGAACCTGATACGGAAAACTGGTGGTATTCAATGATAATTCACTTTTGGTCTCAAGAAAGCATAATAATTTTATTCCTCTATAATTTGTAGACAAATTTAATTCAATAGATGGTTAGTTTAGACGCATAAATACAAAAACTATAAGTTAAAACGAAAAGTTTTTCTGATAAATATGTAAATTTAAGCCCCAACAGACCTGAGTTTAGTGAAGGCCTCATCGCTTGGTGAATGTTTGCTAGCAGTACTTTAAAATTTTTTTTTTGTTTCAAATTTTTTTTTAAATGACGCATTTGTAATAAATAATAATCAATAATGATATAATGATAATGATAATAATAACAAAAATATAATAAAATAATAAATAATATAATAAATAATTATAATCAATAATCAATAATGAATAATAATAATAATAATAATAATATAATCAATAATACACACACACTATAGTAATAACTTACATGTCGACCTGTTTTTATAACGATCGCCCCCTTCATGAAGAATTGGGTCAGTAACTCGCGAGTCAGCGAGTGAGAGGCGCATGAACGGTGGTCGATGACCACAAGATTGAGTAAAGTTGTTTCGAGACTGAATGGCTCCATCATCAAATAGGTACGAAAAAGAATATGGCTAATTACTATCTTGGGCATTATGCTGTGTTGGCTTGTGATGATAACTTTTATATGAATTAAAAATGGGAAGAAGAAAATCTGAGGGACTAGTTTCTGTGAGGGCATTACTTGATCAGCAAATAGTGGGCCAAATTACCTTTCGATTGGCAGGTTTTAAGAGTTTATTATTTCACAATATGCGTAAAAGTGAGTCTAGATTTGCGTTCGCAGTGCTTTTTGTTGTCAAAGCAGGTTGAGTGCTATTTGGCAGAAGCACGAAATTCAAAACTAAAAAATTCACGCAGTATTCGAAAAAACTGGAAGAGATTATAATAGAAAAGAATGGGAAAGCGATTTGAAAAACTGACAAACGGAAGTCTGAGCCGTTAGACAATCGTCGCTGACAAAGATTTCGTGGAAATGTTGAATGATCTATTTATGATATCGCCCATACTGACACCCTTTAAATTGCGTATATCAAAGAAAACCGTTAGCTTCTCTTAAATCAGAGGAAGAAAGACAGAGAAGGTTCAAAGATTAGTATAGATCTATGTATTAGCTGAAAAAGAAATGAAACGGGATTTTCGTCAAAAAGGAAGAAGACAGAAGATAGCGATGGTTAAAAGAGAAATCGTTGCAAGGTAAGCATATGTTCACGTTATGGGAAATTTAAAAGGCAAAATTATGATATTATATATTATTATTATTATTATCTTATTATTATTTCTTAATTATTATTATTAAAACTATTATTATTATTATTAGCATTATTCATTATATATTATTATTATTATTTAATTGATTATTATTAATGATTTTCACACCATGTTACCGTTTTCCTCAATATTCTCCCAAATTGTACAAGAAACATTATATGGTGATTCGGGTTCATTCACAGAAAATGTAACTGAAATGGAAGAACTTCCTACAAGCGATGAGCTTATGTCATCTGCTGCAAGTCTTACGCATACACTCAGTGTTTCCAAAAAAGGAAAAGAGCAAAAGTTCAACTAATAACACCTACGTTAGTTTGTGCACTTGATAAGTGCAAAGATAGTGACCATGATGCTGCTAGGATATTATCCAACACTACGGAAGTCCTACGTCATGACCTGAACAACATAGTTGTAACCCACAATTCTATATCCCGATGTCGAAAGCGTTTGAGATGTCAAATAGCAGCAAAGATTTTTAGAAAAGTTTACTGAATCTCAAATTACCCTATATTACGGTACACTGGGATGGAAAAATTATAAAATTTTTACAGACATGGAACATGTAGATAGACTTTCAGTAATTGTAGCTTGTGTCGGCTTGAGCAATTAATCGGAATACCTTTGATTACCTCAGGTAGCGCGCAGCGCCAATCTAATGCTATATACTAGTTACTAAAAAGGTTATTTTGATACAACAGTTGCAAACACAGATCAATTTCAAGGTACTTGTGATTTCTAGCAGAAAATAAATAGACATATGCTGTATTTACCAAGCTCGGCACATCAATATCTATGGAAATTATTTGTGAAGACTGTTTTTCGAATCTGCTTAATTGTCCCAATCTTTTGGACCAAATATTTCCTTGTTTAAAAAATTAAAGGAAAAATGGGCCCGAATTGATAAATCTAAATTCACACCAGGTATAACAGACACATACGTCAAAGACAAGCTGTCAAATATTGAAGATCTCCTTGAGTTTTCTTTGAGATCTCTTAAAGAAAAACAGGTTCGAGAAGATTATAGGGAACTTGTTGAATTTACGTCAATTTTCCTTGGAGGATATCATCCTCGAGGTATATCATTCAGGATCCCAGAGTCATTCATCATGCCAGATGGATGGCTAAAGCAATATATTGCCTCAAAATTTTCCTTTTCCGAAATCAATTTAAAATCTCCCGAAATGAAATAAATAGTATGAGAGATGTATGTCTGTTCATTGTTTGTCTGTACGTCAAGGCCTGGATTCGTTTGCCTATTGCGACAGAAGCTCCACTTCAAGATCTGACGTTCCTATTTAACCTTTATTTGTATAATGATATAAGTGAGGAAATCAGCAAATCAGTCTTGCAAAATTTTACAACCATTTGTGGGATCTATCACCTAAATTAGCAGCAGCTTTATCCTTTTTTGGCATAGA
The DNA here is from genome assembly GCA_015478945.1 of Trachelipus rathkii. NCBI lineage: Eukaryota > Metazoa > Arthropoda > Malacostraca > Isopoda > Trachelipodidae > Trachelipus > Trachelipus rathkii. The sequence goes on from JABUQX010038245.1 coordinate 12,901, forward strand.
TGCTTCAACTGAAACAAAACTACTGATGATTTAAGATATGAAAAATCCCGATTGTTCTGATTAATGAAAGCGTTAAAAAGATAACAATTCAAACCAAGGAGTTAGATAAATATCTCGAAAAGGGAATATATCACTTCATTAATGTGAAATCCAAAGGATTCTTTGAGCGATTTTCTATAAGAACAAATTTCTTGAGTCATTAGGAATGACAATATATACTTTCAAAATTCTGCCTAGAATAATAATAATAATAATGTGAAGAGAGACACAACAATATGGCATTTACCGGTAATCGTGAGGAAGCTAAAAAATGAAAGGAATTACGAGACGCATATTTAGGAAATGATATAAAATAAATTAGAGAATGGAAATACTGAGAGATTATATATATATATATATTATTATTATATTATGTTATATATATTATTATATATATATATATATATATATATATATATATATATATATATATATATATATATATATTAATATATATATAAATAACAAATAAAAACAAACACAAATATATATATATATATATATTATATTATATATATATATATATATATATATATATATATATATATATATATATATATATATATATATATATATTATATATATATATATATATATATATATATATATATATATATATATAATATTATAAATATATATATTATTATTATATATATTATTATATATACATATTATATATATATATATGTATATACATATTATACATATATTACATACATACAATACGTCACGCCACACACATACACAAATAATAACAAAAGACCATTACGATGACCGACATACATACATACATACATACATACATACATACATACATACATACATACATACGATTAAATGTATAAAAGGTTCAAGAATAACATTGTAAAGGCACTAACGTTATTTGTAAAGAACAAGTCGATTCATATTTGAAGTCCATTACTCTAAGTTTTAGCAATTGGATTTATTTAGTTAAGAATTTGAAAATGAATGATATTTTCCATTTTAGATTTGTAACGCTAATAAAATATGGAAGACATGTACTCTGATGCTTATAAAATATGGAATACAATTCACTTTTACTTTGATGCAGAACTAATTCGTTAGTTCATATTTCATACCCTTATTTATTCACTCATTTATTCATAAATTTTATTCATTCGTCCTAAAATATGTTTTCTCTTAAATTTATAATTTGTATAATTTAATAATTCACAAGTATAATGTAATGAAATTTATCAAGGGATATTTCTTCATTTTTATGGTTTTCTATTTTTATTGTTTAATATTTTGGTACAATTCCTTCATTAATATAACTTATATAGTCTCGTCTACTTTTTATATTATAGCTAAAAAATTTATATCTATACACACATGATATTCCATAATATTTTTGAAAATTTTGGTCAATTTTACTATTTTATCAAGTACTAAAATTGAGAATAAAACTACAGAGCACGCAATTCTTCACACTATAGCTCCCGAGGCACTAAAAACTCTTTTTTAATTAGTAAAAAAAATTTATATTCTATTTTATTACTATAATATTAGAAAAGTTGATAATAATATAATGTATTTAAATAAATATTATTTATATAAATAATAATAAAAATAATAAATTAATATAATAATATTTTTGAAATTTTGGTCAAATTTTATTATTGTTATAATTATAATTTTTTATATATTATTTAATAATATTTAATTTATATTTTTTATATTAATTATTAATATATTAATATTATATAATTAATGTAATTTATTATTATTAAATATTATTTTATATTATTTATTATTATCAATTATCATATTAATTATTAATATATATTCTAATATTATTAATAAAATTATTATTATTATAATATATATATTATAAATTTAATTATTATTTGATTTAATATAACTATTTCATATATATTTTTAATATAAATCGTAAGAGCTAATCTTTTATATTATTTATACCTTTTATTTCACTGTATAATATTATAAAAGTTTAAATATATATATATATATCTGTTTCCAGGTGTGAGAATTTGTTTATTTTTCTTATGTTTTAAGAAACAAGATTTGAAGACCATCATATTTTAAGGACGTTATTGCATATTAATAAGATTAAAATAAAATAAAAAATTCGGAGATAATCATTTATAAATGTAATATAATTATTAGCCTTGTTCCTTATTAATGCTTAAATTATTATATATATTATATATCTAAGAAAATTGTAAATTTGAGTGTTTAGATAACTTCCACTGATATATAGACGATATCTAAAATTTTATATTAATATTGAGTAAACAGTTGATAAATCACGTCTTTTCTTTTATAAAATCATTGGTTATCAGTAACGAGATATTTTTAATTAGAATTTTTATCATGAGCTTTACTTTAAGCAGGTAAAATAAACAAATGCATTTATGCTCTTAAAAATATACTCTTAAAAGGAGATAGTTTTTTCAATATAACTAGGTTATACAATAATATATATATATATAGAGTTATATTATTTAATATTAAGTACATCTTTAAAAGCTTCAGGTTGGGTTATATAACGTTTTTAAAATTTTTAATCTTAATATAAAGAATAATAATATATATAAATATTATTATATATATATATAATATAATATATTATACTATATTATATAGTATATGATATATATATATATATTAGTATATAAATATATTGTAATATAATTTTATATATAATATATTATATCATATATTTATTATATATATAGATGAGTATAGATAGGTAGGTATATAATATATGAGTAGTAAAGTATATTTGGATGATGGTTGGATATGATTTAAGTAGTATATATAGATTAATTAGTTAATTGATTATTATATAGTATAATATAATATTATATATATTAATATTAAAATATGAGTAATTTATATATCACATAAATATATATAGTTTAATAATATATTATATATAATATATAAATTAATATAATATAAGTGATATTATAAGTATATATATATTTTTTAATAATATTATATAATATTATAATATATATATATATTAATTATATATATATATTATTATATATATATATACTATATTAATAATATTATATATGTATATATAATATATATATATATATAAATATTAATAATAATTTATATTAATATATATAATATATTTAATATATTAATATATAAATATTATATATATAATATATATATATATAATAATAATTGAGAGGCACACGCATCCGATAATATGATAGACCGTATACCATTACTATATTTGCGAGTACACAGTATATTATAATGAGCTATAAAGACTATATAGTATTTATAAAGATTATCAATAAAGTTGCGGAATTATGAGTAGTAGTTTAAATATATACCCAATAATATTATTTTAATATTATATATTATTGTGAGTACACACACATAACACTTTCTTATTCACTTATATCCTAAATGGCAAATAAATCGCTTCTTTATCTAATGTGTTCGAAAAATGGATGAGGTTAAAAAGAATTTCTTTCACAGCTACGTTTAGAGTTTAAATAATTTTACTTCGAATATTATTATTTATAAATAATAAGAGAAAGAAATAAAATAAAGTAATAAGAATAAAGGATATATATGTATACTTATATATATATATATATATATCATATATATATATAGGCGTACATACGGTGATATAGTAATTATTTTCTGTGGTGGAGGAGTCTCAAGGGGGTGATAATGACTGATATTATTATCCAGAGTAATACTCATATAGTGATAATTTTATTGAATATTTATGTATTATTTTTTTATGCTCTCTTATGCTTGAATTTTTAATATATTTAAAAAATATTTATATGATAATAATATAAATAATTTTATCCTATTAAAATTAATTTGAGGTTGTGAGCTTAAATTAGGCCCTTTTGTGCACTCATATACAACCTACACTCTCACTAGTCCGCATAACACCACTTATATGAGTAAATATCACACTTAATGTTAATTTTATAATAACATTATTATAATAATACAAATATTGCTATAAATCGCTTAACCCTCGCGACTACGCTATCGTAAACCTGTTTATGTGAGCCTTAAAAAATATAGATAATTGATTAATGGCATTTATAAATAAATTATTAATAAAATACATTTACGCATCAGTTAAGTGAAGCTTAAAATATAATTGGAATAATGTTATTACTATTGTGGGTTTTAAAAGATTAGTATAATTTTCTATTACTACTCTGATTATAGATTCACAAATATACATGTGCAATAATTCAAATTTTCGTACAAGTAGGTTCGAATACTATAGCTTTTTATAATTACTACATTAATTGCTAACCTAGAATATATATTAGTTTATAAACTTTAATAGTGTTATATGTATATGCAAAGTGAGTTTAATATACATAGTTGAGTATATATTATTAAATTCATCTATATAATATTTCTTCTACATATTGAGTTTATTAATTATATATATTATATAGCTGTAATATATATAAGTTTAGTACTTTTATATTTTATATAAGTAGTTATTTAATCTATACTATGGTATTATTTTTCTTATTATAATTACTAGGTTTTTGTTTAATTTCATAAGCTTAGGCTTATATCTAAGTGGATTATAATATATTTATATAACTCACTTTAGCTTCATAGTAAATAAGTAATAATATATAATATATACTAATTATAATATCTCATATATATTAGAATAATTTACTACGCAAAGTAGAGGCTTTTAAAATGTTAGTGATGGGATTATATAGTGTAAATGCTGTATATAAAAGGCTTTTTGAGTACTTAAATTCATAGGTAGAACAATGATTAATTACGGTGAGGAGTGAGAGAGGTTGATGAATAAATGTTATATTATAATCATATCCCCTCTACCATATTATATAATAAATAATTTATATATAGTATATACTAGTAGTTTTAAATTTTATTTCATATATAAGTATTTATTCTTTCATACTAACTTATGCAATATTATTTGTTATAGTTTACGTAACAAATCCAGATATAGGAAATAGTATATTTCATGGTTAGATCAAATCAAGAATTCGGACTCATCTGAGCATAAATACTATATCAATGACTCACCTTATTACTGCAATAGATGAGACATCTATATGAATATTATATATGAGTATACTATACAATACTTATTAATATATATATAGAATTCTTAGTGAAGTCTACTTCAATAACTGTACTGTTTACTGTTAAACTTTTTTGAATCATCTTTTCGTTTTATTTTCTTTATATATAGTTATATATCTATATTAAAAATTTATATACATATATATATGTAAGATTTGTCATATAAAAATATACTAAACCTCAATTATGTCCTTATTATTGTTATATATTAATAGATTATAAAATTATTATGGATTCATATATATATATTCTGATATATTACTTAGTGAGATTAAAAAACGAAGTTTTAAAATGAAATCACTATTAATAATCGGAAAATTCAATAAGATTATAAAATGGGGTATATACTCATGTTATTATTCCGCTACTCCTCACATATAAGTTTAAACTCAGAAAAGTGCAAGATAGGCGTGGGGTGAAACATACCGTGACTAAAAGAGAAGCAATGTTTATATTTTTTTATTATTTTTTTTTTTTTAATAACTATGGAAACTAATCGAGGGCAAGTGTACATTATATATAATATTAATATATATATATATAATATATATAATAGTGATTAAATATAGTCTAGTAAGCTGTAATGTTATACACTACACGTGAGAAAAGTTTAAAGTTAATGATATACTAATTATTATTTGAGAAATAGCTAAGTGGTATATACCCACCGGTGTAAAAATAAAAGAAAAAAAAGAAGAATTAATATTAATTTTAGGCAACGGTTTTGCTGGAGCACGCGGTAGCCCGAGTGCGGTCTGCAGTGCATTTGTGGCATCATGTATCTATGGTACTGTTTAATTGAAAAAAAAAAGTGTACATAGCATCTACATTCATAATTCCAAACTTTAGGTACATAATTATGAATACGACTCTATGGTGTTTGTTTAAATAATTAATTAAAAAAAAAAAGTGTACATGGCATCAACATTTATAATTGCAAACTTTAGGTACATAAATCAAATTTAAACTGAAATGAATTGTCGTAATTTTTGTTAGTTTAGGTGTGAAACCCTCCAAAAAATATCAATTTCTTTTTACTTTTTTTATTAATTTTTTTTAAATTTTAATTACAGTTTAATTTGACTTTTAGGAAATGTGTTCGGATCCATGCAATCGATATGCATATAGAGGTGGAGGCAGATAACAGACATGATCCTGAAAATGTTTATTTATATGAACATTAATAACATAATTAAGAATATTAATATTAATAATATAATTAAAAATAATATAAATAATAATACAATCCATGAACTTTAGTTAGTTATAACAAATAATATTTTCAAGCAATCTTATGTATTGAAGGTGAACTACACGATAACATAAAAGGAAAAAAAAAGGTGATATAGAATAAATATTTCGTTATAGTAGGATACCAAATTACCCCAAGATTAAGCATGTGAAAAACTTGCTAAAAGTTTAACCATTACATAACTCAGATACCAAGTAGAATTTGAGATATTATGGAGAAACGTTGAAATATGATGAATGAATTTTACTAACTAGTTAAATTGAAAATATAAACAATAACACTTCTTTCTTTATATATATAAATATATATATATATATATAATTATAAATTATATATATATATCATATATAATATAATATATATATATATTATATTATATAATATAATATATACTATATATATATATATATATAATATATATATATATAAAAGCTTAAAAAAAAGGCGAATAACAATCGATTAATTATATAGGATGTTAAATAAATTCCAATATAATAAGAACAACACAGATGTTGGTTGTTATTTCATATTCACAAACATTATCAAGAGTTTGAAAGAATTAATAATAAAAATTCCTCTGTATATCTTAATAATATTTCACCACATACATCTCATGACCATCTGCAATGACACGTGTTTCATTCCTTATTCCTTGTTGAGTGGACCAATCTGTGAATGGGGGTTTTAAGGATAGCAATCCTGAAAGGTTAAAAAGTGTGTAAAAAGCTGCAACGTCTTATTATCATTATTCCAAGGATCAGTAACGAACTTTCCTTTAAGAAAGTACGATGGGTCTTATCCCCTTATATAATATTTATATATATATATATATATAATATATAGGTATATATATATATAGTATATAATATATATTAGTATATAATATATATATATATTATATATATATATATATATATATATATATAGTATATAATATTGAGAGAAGAGAGAGAGAGAGAGAGAGGAGAGAGAGAGAGAGGAGAGAGAGAGAGAGAGAGAGAGAGAGAGGAGACGGAGAGAGAGAGAGAGAGAGAGAGAAGAGAAGAGAGAAAGAGAGGAGAGAGAGAGAGAGAGAGAGAGAGAGAGAGGAGAGAGAGAGAGAAGAGAGAGAGTAGAGATGAAGAGAGAGAGTAGAGAGTATAGAGAGAGAGATATGAGAGAGAGAGAGAGATAAGAGAGAGAGAGTAAAGAGAGAGAGAGAAGAGAGAGAGAGAGAGAGAGAGAGAGAGAGTTTATGCAAATATATATATTTAGTACTATAAATAGTTAACTTAGGTAAGTAAAATATTTAAGGACAGAGATTTCATATATATATATAATATTAATCATGATGATTAAACATAATATAATGTGAAAGAGTGAGTCCTATGTGTGATCCACACTCCCACTCACATATGTTAGAGATAGTGAGTAGTGAGTGAGCAGGGACACTCGTGACCTGAACTGGCACAAGACACCTATAGGGTTATTTTAGCTAATAGATACGTAGTGTATATACCCATATATAAGTACTTCACATTAATTAATATATATATATTAAATTATATATATATATATATATATATATATATAATATATTACTATATATAATATATATAGTAGTATATAATATATATATATATATATATATATAATATATATATATATATATATATATATATATAGTTAATATAAGTCATATATAATATAAGAGCACCTTGTTAACTTTCATGCAAGCCAATTTACAAATTTATCTCTTAAAAATAATTTATAAAAATTTTTTATATAATAATGTTATAAAAAATTTTAGATTCTTAAAATAAAACACGAAGTATCTAAATAGGTACAAAGTATAGTGACTCTATAGAATGATAGGACCAATAAATAATTTTAAAATAAAACTAGAAATGAATACTTATTCTTGTTTTTTAAGAACTTGAAGCAATGCTTTTAAAACCTAGTAATTGAAATTTTAAAATACCAAAGAAAAAAACAAAAAACAAATTCAACTTGTAAAACATTTAAAGAATTTATTTTTTTAATTAGTTTATAAGAAGTGGTTTAAGCTAAAAATATCAAATCATGAAATATGACTATTATTATGATCAATTGATGGATTATTATTGTTTAAACATCATTATGTAGATTAATATTATTTGAGTTCTATATATAGAAACTTTCAGGGTGGGTAAAATCAATTTATTTATGAAAATTAATATTAATATATATTTATTAATCTATATATATACTATATATTATAATTAATATATATATTATATTATATAATTAATATAAATAATATATATAATATATATAATATATATATATTATATATATATATATATAATTTATATATAATACTATAATATATATATATATTAATATAAAATTATATATATATATATATATATATATAATAATATATAATATATATATATAATATATTTAAATATTAATTAATTAAATATAATATATAATAATTAATATATATATATATTATTGGTATAATATATTGTGTGTGGTGTGTGTGTGTGTGTGTGTAATAAGTCATTTTGCTTTTTAAGTGGTTAAATTATATAAAGTATTGAATAGAATTATATTACGAGATATTCCACTAAAGTTTTTAATTAATGTCGTTTTTTGATTTTCAGCATATTATATATAGAGTTATATATATATAATATATATATAATATATATATATAATATGTATATACTAGTTCTTTTATATAATTTACATGATTTATCTTAATATATATATATACTCTAAATATATATATTATATATATATTTATTATATATATATATATATATATATATATTATATTAAATATAATATTATTATATATATATATAATATATATATATGTTTGATGTATATTAAATAAAGTATTTATGTACCGCCTATTATATTGTCTCATATACTTTTACCTCACTTATTCCCTTACATAAATATGCCCGTATTAATTGCCACTTTCAAACCGTAACATTTACCTCATTACGTTTATATTAATAGTAATAAACTTCAATATACTTTTCCATCACTATGAATTAAATTAGAATCCAATATAATAAAAGGTAAGTAAAAAAATTACCTGAATTATATTAAAAGAAAATTACTTAAGGGGTTATTTTTAAATATATATATATATTATATACTATTTATTTATATATATAAATAGATCATCTCATCCCTATTAA
>JABUQX010038245.1:25000-43751 GCA_015478945.1 Trachelipus rathkii
TGGATGCATTTAGTAAAAATAAAAAGCAAATTTGATTCCTCGACTGTGACTTAAGGAAAACAGATGTAGTAAATAAAACTATGTGAAAATAAGTGGTGTGGTCTGAAATGTGTAAAGTCCTGGTGTTAAAAGGAATGTGAAGAGGGTAAGTAAGAATAGGAGTAGTTGTATATTCTGTAATTGAGTGACTTGTGGTATAAAGTTAATTGGTAAAGAATATTTTTATAGTTTTTAGTTGTAGTACCTTAGAATCTAATGGTTAAATTTTAAAGTTTGAAAGGTCCAAGGTATTAGTTAGTGGGTTATAGAGGACTCTACTTTTGGATCCATCTGAGTGTAGATGTTGAGATGTGGCGATTTTCCTGTATTTAAATATTCTGAATGATATTATTTTGGATGGAGTGATGTATAGGATAGCTTTCCAGATTGATTTATTTGGGTGATAACCTAAATGATTGGATAATTAAAGGATTTTGATCATAAATATGGATGGTTATAAATACAAGGTGGTGTTAAGGGTAGTGAGAGAGAGAAAATGAAGAATGGTTAGTAAAGGTTAAGATTATATATAAGTTTCTATGGGAGAAGAAGGTAATGTGTGTTAATTATGTGTATGTAAATAACTCTATTCTTTAAACAAAAGATGCATTGAGTGTCGTAAGCTTAAGAGAGGATTATGAGGGGGCACTTGGCCCTCCCTAAATCTTGGCAAGGAATAAATTATGAAAACGTCATTTATATTATTGTTTGCCAGAAGTACTGATTATTTTAAGGAGTTATAGTATATAATTTAATTAGTAATTAAAAAAATAATAATAATAATACATCAATAAATCGATAGATAAATAAAATAAAGCATTACTAATTAATATTAGTGTATTTATATTAAAACATATATATATATATATTTATATTTTCCTAAAGTTTGTATTTAATGTGTTTTCATTATTTTCATCACTAATTAATTATGGGATTTTAAAGTCAACTAGCCTATTGATAGCTTTTATATGCTGGTCTAATCTTACTAGACCATTTATTCTACCTTTATCTAAGAAACCCTCAGTATTGTTACGTATAGCATTTATTTTAAGAACGGTCTAGACCATAAGCTGTTAAATAATGAATAATCACTAGGATAAGCGTACCTCATTGATATTCAGACTGCAGACAACAACTCATAATAAAATAATTGATAATAAATAAATATTACTTACAGCAATTTTGAGACCATAATTTTTACTGCAGAACCCATGACTTACCTTTAAGAAGTAAAGAACAAATGCATAAGTAATGAGTGTATATTTTTGGAAGTACCCAGATATCAAGTACATTGCGAATAGAACTGTGGGGTGATGTATGTGAATTGAAAAGAGCATAATTCAAGGTACAAGAATAGAAATGCCGTAATCTTGGAACGAATCTTCACGATGATCATAATAGTAATTAAATGAATACTGATCATAATTTGGATGTGGAATTATAATAAAAAAAACATGCTGTTCCTAGTGGCTGCAAAATTTTATTTTTGTAATCTCTTTACCATATTTAGTCAAGATGAAACTGCGCGATTTGTCACAGGATCGATATCAGAACTAATAATTTTATCTGTGAGCATGGATAAGGTTTTGTTGATCTTAAAAAAATGCACTTTTCAGTGGAAGAAATTAATATGGCCCTGGATTTGGAAAGACGTTCTTGAAGTTTCTTAGAACCCATTATGCACATTAAAACGTATTGATTTGTTTTTTTAGAGAAATAAGGTTTGATAAAGCCAAGTCTAATAACAGCGTTGTGTACAGGAAAGTAACAACAACTGCGCACAGTTTATAGCAATTGGTCAAAGGTAATTTAATAAATATCTTAATTCAAATATTCATAAAAAAAGAAATAACTGCGGGAAAAATATGAAATAAAATAGATATAATTTAATCAATAACTGTGTAAGCCATCGCCCTTAATTTATGGTATCATAATTAATATTAGACCTAATACTTTATATTATCCCGTAAGATAATTTAAAATTACTTATATGACCTTAAATAAACAGATATAAAAGATCAAATACTTTTCAGCAGACTTCACTACAAACTAAAAGTACAAAATACATTCCCAACTTTGCCTAAAACTTAATTGTATGTAAAACCACGTTGGACTACAAAAATTAATACTATAGTATTTTGCTAATATTTATAATATTATCCATATAAATATTAATAAAGAAATAAAATAATCTTTAGTTGAGGCATAAAATAAAACAATAAAAACTATAAAATATTAGATTCCTTAGTGCGAGTCTTTTTTTGTCATCTTATTACTTAAGAATTTATATTCGGCACAACGAGCTTCATATTTTGATTCATCAGATAATCACAATTATAAGTCTCATTAGCTGCAATCTATGCGGCAAATATGGATATTAACTTTGATAGATCTTTTATGCTTTTCATGAGCCAGGTGTTTTAAACAGTGATCTCAATTCAAATAATTATGAAATATTTCACAAGTTGGAGGACAAAAAATAATCTGTTTGACACTAATAATTATATGTTCTTGTTTTTTGAGTAGTACTAAGATTCATCACTCAATATTTCAAACGCACCCATTTTTGAAGGTTGTTAAGACCCAATAAGGCAAAACTGCTGAATGCAAATAAATTGCTGATATGCTCTTATCCGCTAATGTTATTACTGCTGAGTTCTTAGTAGAACTTGCATCACCTAGAAAAGTACAATCTCAATAAACATAAAGCAAATCAATCCTGCTGAAAACTCCTACTGATTATTTAGGAAACATTATGTACTTGTGCCTTATCTTGAACCGCTTTCATCCTCTTTAGAGACTAGATTTTCAAGAAACACGTGCAATTGCAGCATTTTATCTTTTTTATTTGCATCCGTTTCATATGTTAAATTGCTCCCGTAGTGAGTTTGAGTGAGAAGGTAAAATGTTTTAGAGTTTTATGATCTTGAATGTCAATAAAATCTATACGAAATTGACATTATGGGTATGTATTTCCTTGTGGCGGTAAAAAAAATGATAAGCAAGTTGAAAAGAACTTGGAACTTGCTAAAGATGCCGACCCCTTTTTTTTCTCAAATCAAAAACGCTGTCATTAATCTGCAATGGGTGGCTAACCAACCCGTGTTCCCACCCTCACTGTATTAAGGCTCTAATCCTGGCATACAATAAGTAATTATTTGAATACATTGGATTCTTTACATAGTCAACTATTTTTACAAAAATTTAAGCGACGCAGTGATATTTCAAGAGAGACACTTTTAAAGACTTGACTAAGAAAAACAATAAGCAAAGACAGGCTTAATGGACTACTTGTGATGTCACTGTAGCTTTTTCTATTACATCAATCAAAATACTGGCTTAGTATTACACTGTGTATTAAATTAATATCCGATAACTGAATATTGGTAAAAAATTAGCAATATTTTGAGTGAATAACGAGCTTTGAATAAATCCAAGGCGTCTAATGCAAGTTTATTTTTTATATATTTAGTTTTTATTTATTCCCACTTCAGGACTGAGGTCAAAGGTTGCCATACGCCGCCATAAAAATAATATAAAAGAAATATTTATGGCTGGATAAAATACATAAATATAAGTTACTTTGGACGGTATTATTCAATAGGTATTCCGGTTCGGTATATCTTTACTTTTAAAGGCTTATCGCCTATCATATTAACCCTCATTGACACCTACGTTAACTGTTTTTACTGATTTTACTATCCTCGATTGTAGAAGGAGCTTTTGTGTGCATACTCTTAATCTATTTTTTATAACCGCCAGTACACTTTTTGGTGCTAAGTGTGATCATATAACCTAAGTCAATCTTTGTCGCTACACTACACACGACTCACTCACATCACCCACACAAACTACACACCCAACACACATATATATATTATAACCCGTCTTTTACCTATACCTTATATTCCTCTCTCATCTCTATCCTTATCTTATATTACATTATGATCTTCTCATCATCTATATATATATATATCTACTATACTATATATATATACTATATGTATATCTCTCTCTTCATATCTCCAGATGTCTTTGTGGGGCCATTTGAAACTCTTTATATATTACTATCCTTCTACTAGATGATACTCAGTATAAACCTCCTCTTATATCTCTACTTTATATTAATATATATTAATTATATATATATATATATATAATATATAATATATTATATATATATTATATTATATATATATATATTTATTATATATATATATATAATTATATAATATATATATATATGTTATAAAACTATATATATATATAATGTATTATATATATATATATATAATTATATATTAATTATATTATATATTATATTATATAGTAATAATATATATATATATATTATATTAATATATTATAATATATATATTAATAGTAATATATATATATATAATATATATAATATATACTATAAATATTTAAGCTATATATATAAAAGATTATTAAAGTAAAAAGGTAGGAAAATATGTTAAGAGAAAGATGGGAAACTCGCTATACTATCTTCACTCACCACCACTGTTTTGTGATTCACCTCTTTATCATATAATATATTGTTAATATTATCCTAGATACCACGGGGAATTCAATTTTATTATAGTAATTTCGATCGAAGTTATTTAAAAACGCTTTTATAACGAAAAATTGAAGTAGCAACTTGTTTGTTTATTGAGAGTTGATTGTGGGACACTTCTACATTACTATTTTATACTAATAATAATAGTAATGCGAACTTATGAGTGAAGGTAGAAATGGTATATCGAATGATGAAAAGTATGAATTGATTTTTTGTGTTTAGGTTGAAGATAAAAGAGAGATTGTAAAAGTATTGTTAATTTAGGATTTTAATCAGTAAGGAGGGTTATGAAGTGTGAATATCAGATCATAATTCAAATGTTTTTTATATATTATAAATTACATGGAATTTAGGGATTGATGGAGGAAGGTATAATATTATATATATATTTAATAAGGCAGGAAGTAGGTTAAAAATATAGAAAGTGAAAGTTAAGTTGAACATAGGTAGGTAATAAGGTAACTTTTTTAAGAGTGCTTGAAAAATAAATCTAGATTTGATATGTGAACAAGTTAAATGTTAATAAATTTATTAAATAGCAATATGATAGATAGATAATAATACGGTTTTCTTAGTAGTACATATAAATAATTATATAAGCGTATAATTGTGGATGCGCGCTAAAATATAGGTAAAGTAAAGAAAGAATGTCAATATGAGTGATGGAAAAGAGGTGATGCAAGCGGTTATAAATGTATGGAAAAAGAAGCCGTTAAGGTTTAAAATGTAAACATCATGCATAATGATTTCAGGAAAAAGGAGAAAATTATAAGTGAAATTAAAAAAGTAACTACCAAAAAAGTTACATACGATAGCGGGAAAAAAGAGTAAATGAGAACAGACTTGTATAAAGAGCATTGAATGCGAATCTTACAGTACAAGGGATATAAGAGCTCTCTGGAAAGGATGTGTTTTAATTAATTTAAGATGAGAAATAAAGGGAGATTTGCTAAGTAAAATAATGAATAGGTAATGGGTGCTTTCCTGAGTTAAAACTGAAGAAAATGGATGTGAGAGACATGTGGAGGAACTTTACGAAAATACTGCAATAACACATTGGTCACATGATAATGAAGAGGTTGTATAAGTAGAAAGTGTGTGGGTTTTAGCTGGTGCAATAAGAGGGAATAGGTTTTTATTTGGATGAGGCCATTAGTAAAGTAGAAAAAAAGGTAATGGGTAGAATTAACGAAACTTGAAGAATGTAAAAATATTTATGCAGTATTTATAAAAATTAAATTCATGGTGAAAATGAATCAAGAACGGAGGCGAAGATGAAGTGATATGAGTGGAATTAGAGTGGTTGGTTAGTAACAAAAGAATTATTAGTTTATGGAGGGTATAAGTTCCGAGTGGCACTGGTTAAGGAATAAGGGAGTTCGTCATGTATAAAGGCTGTATATAGAGGAAATTAAGGGAAATAGTAATAGTTATATATGAGAGGGTTAAAGATGAGGTGTGAATGTAATAATCACCATTTTGTCGGTGAAGTTTTTTATTAATTATTAGTAAATTCTGGAAGTCATGCGAGTTGTACTATATCTTGTCAAATTTCTCCTTATTTTGTGGATTTGGGTTTCTTAGTACATCTTTGAGCTGGTGTTGCGTGCTTCGGGAATTCACACACCGTATTATGTGTTTTAGTCCCTTATAGGCCTGGAGAGGTGTTGCCAGTGGGGTCAGACCAATCGCGAGAGAATAAAAACTTACAAATAAACTAATCTAATGTGACTAAATTTTATACAGTATAGCTATATGTGAAATCTTTTTTGATTTGTTATATTTATTAGAAAACTTGAAATTCATAGCACCCCCGTTATATGAGATTAGTGTCTTCCTACAAGGATAGAGTGTAGCTAATGGTTGCCAGGATGAGAGTTGTTCTCTCTTATCTATATTTTATATTCTTTCTATTGATGATATTGAGGAAGGAACTTGTGGAGAATATTAAGCTTCTATTTACTTTACACGTGGCTCTAATAGAGTGAACATATATAAATTCCTACCTAGTGTGAATGGGAAATTTAAGTTTGGTGAGAACATTTAGAGTATAAGATTAGTGTTGTTATGGAATGACATTCTTTTATGAGAATAATATAATAGTTTGAAGACTATATATTTGATAGGGTAGTAGAAATTGAGTAGAGAGAACCAGTATAATAGTGTGGAGTAGTTAGTAAGATGTGTACTATATATAGTATTGATATAATATGTTATGTTCACGGTCTCGTTATGATTTCACACGTCACTTGGATAGAGGAATTGAATTTAATGAGATATCTTAAGCATATATTAGATCTCTATATTTGGTAATATATTGTGTATTTATCTCTATTTGTTATAGATATTGGTAGAAGTTATGTCTCTTAATTCCTCTGAATAAGAGATCAACAATCCTATATTATTGCAATGATATGGTGGAAACGACATGTGCTGAGAGGAATATTATTACATGGAGTTGATTAGTGAAGAGAATGATTTACAAGTATAAATTGTAATTCGTTTAAGAATAGTTTGGAAACCATAGAAATTCTTATGGAATTCTAATGGAATTGCTTGATTTATTATTAACTTGGGTTATTAAAAGAGGATATGAATTTGGTAAGAAATTTGTCAGATGAATATAATAATATAATAATATTATATTGAATAATATATTGAAGATGAATTTATGAGGGTGGAATAATGGAAGGTAGAACCAAGAAAAGAATAAGTGTACTACGGCCTAAGGAAATTTCTGGTTATATAACCGATTTATTATAGTGATTCTACTATTGGTATTACGTTAAAAAATTTAAAGAAAACATATTTTTTTTCCTATCAAAAGATATTGGGTCGAAAATTGTTAACATGCGTCATTTCGGAGATTGAACCAATTATGACTCGAGAATATTAATTGGTAAAATTAGTTCGAATATTGATGATTTGTGTTTTGAAAAAAAAAATTTTTTTAACAATTTTATTTTAAGAAAACAATATGAGAATAGCTGATAGAATTTTATCTGATGATTTTTTTTACTTAGCTTTCGCCTGGGCATAATACTACATCATAGCTGGATCACATAATTCATTCTCATGATTTAGGGGGGGGGGGAGGTATATTCAGATGTTTCAATCTTATATGACATATGTATACTTAATAATTTTTTAATATCTTGTGTATTAAATTTTAATATAAAAAAGTAGAAGATAATAGTGAATATAAAAGAAATATTAATATTTTATGTAACTCGGATGAATTTGTGCATCCTAATCATCTGTTTTGTAATAATTACAGCTGTAACGATTCTAATTACTTATCAGGTTTAGATAATTTTTATGAGTTTTTAGTTAATAGGGTTCACATTGCTAGCGAAAGGTTTACTATAGAAAACAAAAATTTCACGAAATGTGTTTCTGGTTGGAACGATCCAATAAAGACTCTTTTTATTGATATTAAGGATAAACTTATTAGTTCGAAGCTAAATGGAGGAGAAAAAGTAATGAGCGTAGATGATATGCGTAGGATAAGAGAAAAAATTAATTACGAAATAAAGAAGAATAGAACTAATGAAAATTAATTTCGGAACAAAAAATTAATTGCTAGATTTAAATATGAAAACATGCAAGAGTTTTTGAAATCAAATTGGTAAAAACAATAAAAAGCTTAATTATCCATCAACTATTTGAAGGTCAAACTAATTAAAAAAATAACTTGGTAATTCTCTGATAAATATTAGATGATACTTGGACTATAAGTTTTGTGAATCAAATGAAAGTTTTCAGACCGAATGTTTATATTAGACAGAAATCTATGATATGTTCAATGCAAAGAAAATCGTGATATAATACAAAATATGAACCTTTCACTTGAAACAGATGAGTTTCGTTTATTTAATATTAAATTTGGAAAGAAGGACCTCCATAGAATAATAGTAATATTTTTAAACGCGTGATTCTCGCATAACTACGTATCTATCAAAATGTTGAGAGGAATAATTGCCCCAATTATCAAAGATCAATATGGTGACTGAGATGATATTAACAATTATAGACCGCGATTATGATGTCTTCATTATTTTTAAATATATTTGAATTGGAGGATTATGTGATCATCAATGATAGACAACATGGTTTCAAAACAAAGTTTTCTACAACTACTGCGGCTTTTACGATAAAAGAAACAATTTCACAATATTTTAATAATAGTTATATGGTCCGCACAGTATTTATTTTGGATTTGACTAAAATATTTGACAGAGTGAATCATAAGGTTCTGTTTATTATGAAGCTGAATACCACAAATGTTCCCAATAGTATTCATAACCTTATAGTTGATGTGTGTAATAATATAATCTATCGACTTGTGTAAGATATAAGAATTGTTTTTAAGAATTGTATAAGATTAAGAATGTAATTAGACAGGGAGGGAGGCTATCTATTAATAAATGAATTATGGGAGTACTGTGTTGTACTGATCGGAAACGGAATGTGAGGGGGAGTGGGGAAAGAAAGTCGAAATATCTGCTGAGCATATTCAGAACAGTAGATCGAGAAGGTGTATAGTGACATCTGTGTGTGGTTTGATGGTGCATGAAGGAATAAATTATCGATGAAAGAATCAGTAAGGAGGAGGTAATGCCGTAGAAGTGAATACAGTGAAGAATGGGAGAACATCATAGGAATGTATATAAAGACACTTGGTGATAAATCAAGAGAAAGACAGGCGAGAGCTGGAAGGATAAACTTAGTTGGTTCTAGTATAATATCGTTTAAGCGAGGGTATGAGAGGTACGTTCAAGGGATTTGAAGGAGACGGGTAATAGTAACCCTTTCTACAAGGGTAAAAGAAGAAAAGGGGAACTTGTAGAAATTATAGGTGAATAAAAATGATTAGAGAGTCGTGGTTGGAGGAAGGTCATATGCTGGTATTAAAATATGGAAAGATTAGCGCTCGGAGTGCACTCAGGACTGATTAGAGAATGAGATAAAAGGTGCGATTAGTCAATGAGTGGTCAGAGGATATGATGAAAGAGTCATTATATTTGAAAAACAAATGATGGAGAGATAGGGAGAAGAAGAATACAACTATAATTAGGTTTTATATAGAGATTTGACACGGTGTAAAAGCATAGAGTCTCAATAGGGACAGCTTTATTGGCAGGTACTTTATGTAATATGAAGTGTTGGTGATACGGTCTCTTCTGAGATGTAATCAAAAGTTTATAGTAATAGGTGTAGGCATAGCTGAAAGAGCGTGTGTAAATAATAATAAATGGTGTAATGGTGATTGGTTGGATTAATAGCGGTGAGATCGGGTGTGTTATGTCTCTTGGTTAGTCAGAATTTGGGTAATAGGAACATTGGGTTATGGAAAGCTAATAATCGAGAGTGGGGATGGCAGCGAAAATGGTAGGGTAGGAAGATGATCGTAAGTAAACAGGGAAGATGAGAAAGTGAGGAGGGTGCCCCTAACTATATATAAACAGGATGATTTCAGTGTATGGTGTGCGAAACTGAATAGGATGAAGAAGAGTATTTTGAGAAGGATTGGTATAGAGAAGGGGTAATTGTCACACACAGCTAGGAGGTGTGAAAAACAACTAATATTTCCGATTTCAGCAAGGACAAAAAGAGTGGTGGAACTCCATCATCGAATTTTCCTGCGTCACGTAGGACAATGTGCTGAAGTTTTAATATTCTAGGGTATCATGTTGGTGAGAAGGGAACGGATGAAGCACTGAATAGTCGTAGTAAAGGAAAATGTTGTGAATGACGGAAAGGTTGCGAGTGCATTAAATCGTCTGGTTCCGAAATAAGGACGACTAAGGCTGAGTGCGCTAGGGTACCTACATTTAGTGAGTATGATACCTCTGTGTTCATTGTAGCAAGATATGAGTACATGGTCTTGGGAAGAACGAAAGCCAATAGACTCAAAGTTCCTATGTGTTCAGAATGAACATCTATAGGAGGCAATGCTGGGTGTGAGAAGAATAATAGAAATGAGGAAAACGTTTTAGAGAGTGTGTGGTGTGAAAAGAGGGGTAAATTAGGTGAGAAACAAGAGGAAATTTCGTTACTGTAACCTACTCACGTCTGTCGTCAAACACTTGCAAAGTACCTAACCTTTTTGTTTCATATTTAATGTTCTGTGACGAGGTAATGTCTGAGATTGCGCTCTTGGGTTCGGTGAGGTATTGAATGATAGTCCGGCTTGGTTTAAGCGGACTCTACACGTGGGGAGTGTGCTTGGGACCCGTGATCTGTTCAGGCTGATACCAGAAGAGAAGTCTCATATGAAGAGGTTGAAATGAAACTGCTGAGGTCAGTAGAAGATATTGGCAATGGCGAGAGAATAAATGTGCATGACGGGAGAACGGCGGAGGTTTTGCTATGGGGCATGGCATTGTGCTCTCATACCTTGGGCCAATGGCATGAACCCTTTACGATTGACTGATCTCTACCATAGTGATGCGTCACAGTGCGGATTCCTCCAATGCATAGTGTTCGACGACTGACACAGAAATAGATCGATTTTCCGTGTCTCGTGACGAGTTATTCCACTAATAGCTAAGTGGTACTATTCTCGAGGGGGCGTAAGGCTGGGGCTTTTCTTCTACTGTTCGTCTCGCTTTATCAGCTTACTTGCTGCTTTTCATTTCGACTTGAGTAGCTGTATCGCCTTCCCGCTGCTGTAACCACAGCTATGGTGGCAAAAAGCAAGATAAAATGTAAATAAAGCACACTCACTCTATGGCATCTTTAATAGTTATCAGCTTAGTATAATATAATATAAAATAATACTATGATAATATATAAAAATTTAGTAATATAGTATATATATAGTATATATACGGTATATGTTATCTATGTATAAGTAACCAGACTGCCGGCAATACTGCCGCGTATCGGTTTTATAATCTACCACCTTGATATCCGGGTATTCCGGCGTAATTCACTATACCGCCATCCCTAATACTTATTGAGAGATTCATCATTAATTATTAATTTATTAGTATTGTAATTAATTATATGTTATTATTATAATTATTGAGTATTGCTACTATTATTAATGTCAACTAATGATGATACATGATAAGATTTATTAATATTCATTGTATTTATTATTATTATGTATTATATATCACTTATTACTATTAGTATATTATCATTATTCTTATTTTTATTTAATTGAATTAGTATTATTATTAGTAATTATTAAATAATAATAATAATAAGTATATCATAATATTTTGATTATTTACGAATAATACTTTGCAGTATCCTGCTACACTTTTACTCACGGCCGATCATGATGATCGCGTTGTTCCCTTGCACTCTTACAAGTTTATCGCTGAACTTCAACATACGATTGGCACTCTCCGGCAAGGAGAGAATCCCTGTGATGAATCTAGATAAGTTGAATACAAAGGCCAGGACACCGGAAGCCTGAAAAAACTCTGTACTGTTCCAGAAAATTGTTTTCCAGTAAATTTCATTTCGCTTTGATTTTCTGATCATTTAATTATTATCCTTACCATTTAAGCCACTTAATGAAGACCTTTTTTTTTTTAAGTTTTGAGATAGATATTTTAAAAAATTAGTTACCTAATATATTTACATGCTTATAAATTGATAGTTCTGATGCAGTTTTGAACATTTAAATCATTTGAACCTAATTGACAATGTTTTACCTTTTACCATTTCAGATTGATGAAAATATAGACATAATTTTTCAATCACATACAATGTTTAAGTTATTCACCAAGAACGTTTAGAATGGCTTCTCTTTCATGCCAGATTCTGTGGATCATACTATATATACTAATATATATATTATATATTAATTATGATAATATAAATATATATATTATACTAATATAATATTACTATATATATGATATCACGTCTATATATATATATATATCAATACTAAATATAATAATAATCAGTGGTTTTAAAAGTAGGTATGTCAAATATATTATATTAGTGAATAATAAGAATATGATATTAGAGTATATATTAGTAACACTTTATTAACATATAGAAAATACTATAGACGTAGATGAGGTAGGGGTAAATAATCACTATTTACGCAATTATATACAAATAGGAATTCACAATCAGTAGGTAATATACTATATAATAATAATTAATTTCACAGTGGAGGAACAGGGGTGAAACTTGGAACAATCCCGGAATAAATGAAGAAGCGCTTAATGTAAAAGAATATTACTGAGGTGCAAAGTAGGAAAGATAGAAGCCATAATGTAAAGAGGATGAGTAAGTGAGAAGAGTTGATGTCATTAGCGGCTAAAAATGTAAGAAAAAGGACATATTGAAATGTTCTACAAATCCATTGATGAAGGTCTCGAAAGGGAGGTGTATGGACATATATAAAAAGATATATGCGAAGACCTAAATTGTATACATAGAGAGGAAAAATAGAAACGTAAATATTATGAGAGATAACGATGTTTGACTAGGTAAGTACACAGGGACATATGAGGGAATTATAGGAAGGAATTCGAAAAGGTAGAGACACGCACCATAAGGAAAGAATTTTCAGAGATTAAATGGTAAGAGTATGGACTTTGATTTAAGTGACTGATGAAATAAATTGAGGAGAGTGTAGGAGGGGAACACTGTTCTAAATTAGCAATCAACAGTTAAACAGGTTATGAACGTGGTGATTGTGGAGTGGTTTGGTTTGATGGTATTTAGGTATTTTGGGGAGGAGGTAATAGGTAGAGCGAGAAAGTTGAATGAAAATCTGCAGGTACAGATGGAATTGGAATGGAGAGTGGAGCGTTGATGATATTGAAATATGGAAGTTTTGTTGCTATCAATATGTCATTTATTGAGGCATATATAAAAGAAGAAACGAAGGATAAGCAGTAGTAGTGCCTTTATCCAAGGGTAACTAGGGGCCACTAAGGGAACTGAATGAGGGGAATATTGTTTCTGTTTAAGAAGATGATCGTAGGAGACAAATAATATCTGCCTGGAATTTGGTTGTAGAGAGGTGTGAGTGACTGAGAGAGAGATGATAGAAAAGGCAAAAATGAAGTGTAAAATTAGGTAATGTCGTAGATATATAAATTTTCTAAATTGGAGAGAACGAAAGGAAAATGAGAGAAAATGGATAAATTGTATTTATTGTTTGATTTTACTGGGTTTGCAACATGGCGTACTGAAGAGATTAATTATGCACAAAGATCAGTCTGGAGGAGGAGAAATTGCGGAGTTTGTTGGTGGTTAGGCGCTTTAAATGGAACAAAAGTAATGTATGACGGATTTGAAAGTGTGGTGTAAGATTTGAATATTGCAGGCTTGAAAGTGAGTGGTTTAATATTAAAGTGGAGTGAGGCAGATAAATCAATACAGCTTATTTCAATTTGTATATTGAGAACGGTGGATGAAAGAATTCGCAGGTAGTAGTGGTTATGTGGAAGGTGATTGATGATCGATGGTAGATTATGAAATATAGAGTGGAGGGTTCCCGTTTATTACGTTATGACGTTGAATGATGGTTTTGTGTGGATCGAATCTGAAGAGGTTTGAGTAGATTGGTAGAATAGGTGATTGCAGGCCTGTGTGTTAAAGGCCAGGGGTTTTTCTAGACAGGTAAAATAATAAGGAGGTAAGATGTAAGAATGATGGTTATAGAAGTAGATGTAGAAGGTAGGAAATGGTCTGTGAATTGAAATTCGACCCTAAAAGTTTGGTGTGCACCATTTCAAAACTCATCAGGTGTAAATATTTATATTTTTTAGATATTGATTTCTGAAGTAAGTTCAAATATTATATTAGGGTTTCCAGATAGATATAGTATCTTACTAGAAGGAACAATATTGTTTTATTGAATTAATAGTAGCAATAAGTGTTAAGCTTTTCCAGACAATGTAAGTCTTGTATTAGGAAATCAACAGGGAAGGGGATCCAACTGTTTTGCAGATTCGCTAGAGCCGGTCTTAGTTGTGCATTAAGAGGGTCGAGAGAATGGGTGCTAATAAAGAAGATGAAATGAAAAAGGGTACGTCAAAAAATAACAACCTTTGGTTGGAAAATGGATGCTGAAATGGCATGTTAATACATTAATATCATTGATTCATATACGTAATTCAACATCTAGCGGGTTTACAGTGTGAGAACGAATTCTATAGTAATGCAGTATCATATAGAATTGCTATTAACATATATATTTATAATGATTGATAAATTCGTTATTGGGGTGCAAGTAAATAACGTAGAATCAGTTAAGATGATGAGATAATAAACAAAAGTATGTTTAAATGGTTTGTATTTATATATATAATGATAAGGATTAATGGATGATAGTTATATGGTTATATTTACTTGAATAGTATACTTAGAGATATGGATATTCAATTAATGATATTGAGAATATAGTTATCATATATAATTAGTTATATGGCTTATATTAAATTGATTCAATTAGTGAGTATAGTGCATGGAATCGAATCGAGGTTTGGGGAAACCGGAAATAATAAGTGGATTCTGAGTCTAGTAATATATGGAACGTCTACTGAAAGAAAGGATTTGTAGAATCATCTCCTTCTCTATGGGGTGCGAGTTAGCGAAAAATATGCTTAATAAAAAAAGACTCTGCCCAGCCGCATCCGAATGAACGGGATTCTTAAGAGTTGAGATTTCAATGCGTTTTGACCACCTGGGCCAGGGGGATGAACCCACGACTATATAATACAACGATGATATATCAATATATCATATACAATTGAAGACGGTCCATTATCCCTAGTACTTGGTGCAGGTAAGGTGATAAGGGTTATATCATATCATTATATAATTTCCGGAGAATATAGTTCGTGCCACCTTAAATACTACCTACTTTCTTAAGTGGAATCCAGTAAGGAAAATAAATAACGAAAATATATTTATTATATATTATTATTAAGTAATAATAAATATAGTATATTATAAATTATTATGTAGTGAATTTAATAATGTTTTTAGTGAGGTATTACTTATATATAAGCTTACCCATTATACTAGTATATTATTTCTAATGCGGGGTATTGGTACCGTAATAAGTATACTATAATAATATATAAAAATAATAGAATATAGTAATATACGGAGGGGAGAGGGTATAATATATATATAAAATTATATAATCACTTTATTTCTTTTACCACTATATTTATTTATATATGAAGTAGGTATTTATTAATTATACAAGCGAATTTTAACTTTAAAAAGAAAACCTTTATTATCAAAACAGCTTGTGTAACTATTTTCCTATTTTGTATTTGTCTTAAAATTTATATATTTTTTATTATCATTCGGATTTCCATTATTTATAGTTTTATTTTTATTTTATATATTTTTATTTTATTAAATTATTTTAATTTATTATATCTTATTTCTTATATATTTAACTATTATTAATTATTTATAATTAATTTTATCTTAATTATATATTTATTTAAATTTTATTATTATTATAAATGTATATTTTAATATTTTTATCCTATTCTAACCCTTACATGATCTAAGGTGAGTGTGCGCAGCATACACTTGAGTGAAGACATCGTATTAGTAATATAGTAACTAGAATACACCAGCTCTTCTTTATTCTCTGCTCTTATTTTTCATTATCACACGTATTAAGTCTAGAGATTCCATTCGTCGAGCAACGTATGATATCAGTTAATGAGATCCCCCTAGAGTTTCACGAGACTGACGACGAAAGAGAGTTCCCTTCATCTAGATTTGATTTCGCCAGTCGTATTGGGGTTTACGTCATCGGGCTGATCACAGCCAGTAACACGAACATAGGGAGGCAACGGAGGAGGGAGTCAGCACACCTCGCCACCTGTCACTCCTCTCGATTGTCGCGAAACCGTACGTTGCGCCGCCTCTGCCGAACTCATATTCCCTCCCCCTGGCATTCGCTCCCTTAGACTTACTGCCAATTCGCACCTCTTTTTCGTCGTCGTCTTTCAAGCCGCTCGATTCCTCCCAAGGAGTAAACAGTCAGTCACCCTTTAAGTATTAAAGAAACAAAAGAAATTTTCTGTCCTTATTACACTGTTGGCTTCATCCACTATAACTGTCATTAACCGCTTTAACAGCTACCTGACAGATCGAGCAGGCACGTTGTGAGCAGGAGAGTGTCCAACACAATATCTCCACATGTGCATCACGGGATGGGAGTGCGCCGCGATAGGCATCCCGCCCTTCTGTACTCACAAAAAAATAAAATATAGTTATCAACTCCTAATGTGTTTATTCCAGACACAATTTTTATCGATAGTTGTTCTCACCAATATATCTATACAATCTTAACTGACTCCCTATCTAGATTTACCTCACTTTATGCACTGTATTTTACTTATTAGATGCTATATATAACCTCTTCATTCCCAGACTCAAAGGTTTAACATACTTATAACATTAACACCTTTAAACAGGCAATAAACACCCTCAACTAGCAAAAACCCAGCACACTCAATGAACTTAAGTCCTACCTTATCCATCCACTCATTGGAGATATATTTAAATTTACAGGACCGCACCTTTTATTCTTTAACCTAATCACAACATTATCCACTGCATTCTGCATCATCCGATTAGTCCCTATGGTATATTTTCAACTCACAACGTAGTATATATATACTTAAATAGTTTATAACACTACTGAGTATCTCTTTGATTCCAGTTGCTCTACTATATAGCTTATATACACTAAATCTAGGGGCTATAGTCATTTACACTATATATAGACTAGAGCGGGAGTCTTACACTCCGATACTATATCTAACTAATCATATATCATATATAATACCTTACTCTTATACTTATCATATTATTATAATTTATACTTATATTCCATCACTAATATAATATAATATATATACCTATAATATATCTATAACTTTATCAATATAGTTTATCGAAAAAGTACCAGCAGTCCCCGACGCTAAATTATTTTCCAATATCACTTCTTTTCAAAAGCTCGTCCACAGAGTTTTTCATCCCATTAAAAACTTTTCCTTTAAGTTGATTTCATCTTATTACCAACAAAAACAACATACCACTTTCATAAATGGCACAGATTTTCCTCCGCATACTCATATTCCAGATTACGTGGACACAGAAAATTCGGGCCGGTGAGTAAACATCGCGAGTATAGCCGACAACAGCAGTATAATAATATAGAAACGCTAGTATAGTATATACTATATACTATAATATAGTATATATATATATAGTATCTGGTGCCCAGGGGCGCATCTTGTCACTCCTTCGCGATTCTGTATCTATTCTTAACACTTTTACGCCTGCCAATCGCCAACCTCTAATGTCTTTCATGAACGCCCAGCCGATATAATACGGTTGAGTTATATCTATATATATATAAATATATACTATAGATTAGATATATATATATATAAGTATGAATATATAAATGATAAAAGTATATAGAAGATCAGTGTTGATTTACTATATTATATAGTATATATATAATATATTATTAATTTATAATATATAATTATATATATATAATATATTATATATATCATTATTATATTAGTAATATATTTATATATTATAGTAAAATTATATAATACTGATGCTTTAATATAGATAATTTCAATCTACCTGAGCTTAATAAATGGCAATCTATTTAATGTCACCCTTTTTTTAGGTCATGTATGGGCAATAAGTTCCAATAAAATATCTCAAGTGTGACACCGCTTAATCGAAATGGAGTCGTATTCGCAGATCTTCCATCACCTTTGATACGGGGTCTTACCAGGACTCGATGCGTTGTCTTTGGATAGTTCCGTTTCACTGGAAAAGAAACTAGCTCGAGAAATGGAAGAAAAGAAGTTCACTGGCTTCGGGTGAAAAACAAAATAAATGCAAATGATATCTCACCTCCGTTATATTTTCACACTAATTACGCTAGGCTTCCATGCATGAAATATTGGACTATTGTTAAGTCATGGATCCAGGTGCGGCTCTTGTCAGCTGCATGCCTTCAATCCTTCGTTCGATTCCTATCCTTTTTCAACGTAAAGTTCGCCAGAACTTAAAAAAGAAATTCGAGACCATATAATTTTTACATCTTAACCTGTACTAATTATTCTCGAGTTTCAC